>NW_017565251.1:151716-305292 GCF_001854935.1 Bemisia tabaci
CTCGTGAGACCAGATAATCGCGAGGTAGCAAATTCGCCTTCAATTTTGCCGGTTAGAAAACTTATATACGGGAGAGCAGGGAGCACGGATAAGCGAAAAATACAGGCTGATCCAGGAATAAACGACCAGATTCTGTCATGTAAAGTTTTTCCGTAAGTGCCCTAGTCGGAGCTACGGCCCTCCAAAATTTCGGAAAGTAAATCGATTTTCCTGCATGGAAAAAATTAAATTGCTGATTTAACACTTCAATTGCTAAAAAAAGTGACTTGTTACAATGTAGATTTTCCAACAAAAAAATGCTACTATAACCACCCCCGTAGATAAATTAGCTTACAATAGTGGTTACAGAAGCATTTTTTTGTTGTAAAATCTAGGCTGAAACGTTGCAGTCACTTTTTTTAGCAATTGAATTGTTAGATCAGAAATTTAATTTTTTCCGTGTGAATTTTGGCAAAGGTTGTGAACCAAATCTCATGGAAGTTTGTTGTGATCATTAAGGTGTTGGTTGCGAACACCCTGTTTATCGATCCTTTTCCATAGGTTTGAATGGCAGATCAATCGATATATCGCAAAGCACGCCATGGTCTCCCTGACTTAAGGGTACCTTATTTTTTCTTGCCTTCTCAAAAAATTAACGTGTTAGGGCATTTAGTGGCGTCGATTGAAATCCTTAATTTTGAGTGGAGGGCGAAGAACCCAGATGAGTCAGAGCCGGGCGTTGAGTAAAAAAAGAAGGGGGGTGGGCGGGGGTCGGGGAAGTCCGAGCGACGATGACGAAAAATGGCCGGCACGAGGTCGGGGAAGCGCGACGGCCGGCGACCAAGTAATGAGACTACTACAAATCTCGCTAACAGTGAAGAGCATAAACCGCAGCTAAAAACCGCAAGTAGCGGAAGGCCGCCGCCGCGCCGCGGTCGCCAAAAGACGTCATCGGGTTATTTCTCATCGCTCCCGCTCCGAGCTCGCCGCCACCGCTCCGCAGAGCTCTCTAGAGCCGTAGTGTTGGGGATTTTCGATCGATTAATCGTGAAAATCGATTTTTTCCCCTTAAAATCGAAAATTCCGATTTTTGCAACCCGAATGCGTATTAAATCGGCACGTGAGCCGAATTTTGGACCCGAATCAGAGCCTAGCGTTGGAGATTTTTAATCGGTTTTCCGCGGCAATAGATCGATTTTACTGGGTTCGATTAATCGTGAAAATCGATTTTTTTTCCCTCAAAATCGATATGTCCGATTTTTGCTACCCGAATGTGTTAAAGCGGCAGGTGAGCCGAATTTTGGACCCGAAAGTTAGTTAACTTCACGAGAATTTTAATTCGAATTTCTTTGTTTAAAAGTGCGAATTTTGAGTCTTCGTGATTTTCGATATTCTATTTAAAATCGATTGGCGGAGAATCGATTATTTTGTCGCGATTTAAATAGAAGAAATCGAATTCTCGAAAAAAATCGATTTGATTTGAGATCGTATTCTCGAAGAAAATCGATTTGATTCGAGATCGGATTCTCGAAGAAAATCGATTTGATTCGAGATCGGATTCTCGAAGAAAATCGATTCGATTGATGGATTATTTCGAAAAAATTCCCAACACTAGCCGTGTAAATCGATGAGCGGAAAATCGCTTATTTCGTCACGATTTAAAGAGATGAAATCAAATTCTCGAAGAAAATCAATTTGATTCGAGATCGAATCCCCGAAGAAAATCTATTCGATTAATGAATTTTTTCGAACAGATTCCCAACACTTGCCGTGTACGTAACAGGGCATCACCCGAGCCATTAGAGTCTATCTTTCTAACAATTTGACCCCCTCCCCCTGCTGTTTTGTCACCCACTTGTCCCCCCATCGGTAATCCAGGATTACGCGAAAGGTCTAAGAAAATATATAAGGATTGCGCGAATAAAAGCCATAACATATGCTACAGGAATGCGCGACTTTAAAATAAAGTTGATTTAAGGTAGAAGTTCGACAAAACAGACAACAGTTGAAAAATAAACGCATTTTTATGTTAACACTAAATTAGGACAGTTTGTTGACAAGTCATCGATGTCTTACCTCCTGATGATAAATGAAGTGAAAAGATTGAATAATAGTAGTTGGTATAAAGAACTTTCTTAACTTTTCTCGGAAAAATATTTAATCGGGAGAAATAAGGCAACGTTGGAATGCTCATGCGGCATCGAAAAACAACAAATGCCTTTTAAGCTCTATTATTCGATGCCACGCTTATTCTAACGAGAGTTCAAATAATCGCTCCCAACACGGTGCGTAGCGCCTTCAAGACTTCGGGAATACTTCACGCATTGCGCTAAACAGTGCAGTCGGCGCGCGGCGCAAGGCAAGCCCATACTGGCGCTTACAAGACTGCGTGAATACTTCTCGCATTGCGCCAAACGCAGTGTAGACTATCAGTTGGGGTAAAACGCATATTATCGCCTACAAGACAGAAGGAATGCTGTAGGACTGCGTGTTAACATTCTTGACTTTCTGCTCAAGTTTTTACCATGAATAAAGGGAGCATATGTATTCAGTAACTCATGTAACGATTCAGAAACTCGGATGATATTCAGATGTTTTCAAGTTACATCAAAAGAAAATAGAACGAACGAAAATATCGTGACAAAATTTTCGGTTCTTTTAAGTAATTGAGATCATTTAGGTCAATTCGCAGGAACTTTTCAGAAAAACTGTACGTTGCTTCTTAAACACATTTATTAAAAATAAGACATAAAAGTGGTGCATAACGTTGCAATCAGAGATAAATATACGCTCTTTTTTGGGTGCACCCGGCGGATTTTGAATCCATTCATCTCTTAAAAAACTTGAACATGGTTGCTATACGATTTTTTACGTGTAGTTTTTTTCAGGGATTTGCAGCCGCGTAGCGGCCACAGGCCCCTGGTTCACTTTTTAAATGTCTATGAAAGCTCTCTGGGTCTCTGCGAGGGCTATCCATCGAAAAGAGACATTCCCTTAAGTAAGGAGGGAATGAACAGTCTTCGGCGATGTGGTTATCGCCACAAACTATTAAGGTTGCCAGATTAACGCTTCCTCGTTGAATATTGAATATTCGTGCAAACATGTGAGTTTTCGGTACCAGAGCAATTCGCGCAATCCTATGTATCTCCAAAAAGGTAAAAAAGGGGGTATTCGCGCAATCCTATCGCAGCCCCGCCTATGTGGGTGACGAAATTTATGGACAGCCCTCTACCTCCTAGGTTATATATTTGAGAATCTTCATCAAATCTAGGACGCCGTCGCGATCTAATTTGTTTATCCCCTCTTTCAAAAACTGGGAATGGAGGGGCTACCACGAAAGCCTGAAATCCGCCGACCAATTGATGAAAGGATCGAGGTGGCAATACTTTCCTCGCACAGATACTCTGTTATTTGGGCGCTACGACTGGCAACTCCAATGCATCTCTGGAGAGATGCGAAAAGAGGAAGTGCCTTCAATTTTTGAGAATGCAGCACGCACATCTAAGGAACACGAATAGTTGCATCAAAGCGCCGCGACATGCCTGGTTCAGTTTAAAAATAACGTATGCACCACTAGTTTCCCAATGTGTATAAACGTTTTTAGCGATAAGTCAGAAATTTTAGTTCCAATAGTTTCCACAGATCGAAATTACAAATGAATTATTGGCTGTCTGACTTCGTGTCTCGTGCAGCGACTGGACGGTCCGCGGTGTTGCATTTTTCGAAATATTAACTTTTACATCCGATATGAGGATAAAGTATTGGTAAAATATTGAGAATCTCATGAACTTGACACATTTTTCGGTACAGGGCGGTTAATATGACAATAATCATACATTTGACAACGGCTTGAATTGATTGCACTGTTGCCAAGTTGTACAGAGAAAAAATGCATTAAAAGTTAATTTGTATATCTGGCAAGGAGGCCAAACGGGCATTGCTCTTCAACTGATATGGAAAAAACTCGGGATAATGGTTGAGAAAAAGAGATGATTTTGATCCTAATCTTTTGGTAATAAAAAATTTTCGTTCAAGGGCTGGGTGCAAAAAGGGCATTCCTTGGATACAGCGTCTCAAAATCTCCACTAACGTTTCACCCATTATAATTGAAGCAAATGTACAGAATTTGTTGTAACTTTAACTGAATTTTCTTCATAATTTAACGGTGCTGAAAATATAAAATTTAAGAAAATTGACCCATGACATTTCCTTGTCACGTTTTGATAAAATTCCCTGAAAATTGAAGATTTGCTAGATGGTTAAAAAGACATAATTTCAAATAGGTTTCACTCAAAATCTATTATTTCAAACGTCAATCTTAGCCTAGAAAGCAAATAATGGTGGCTAAACAATTTTTCCATGACAAATACAACATTTTCGTCTGTTTTCCTGACAATTCCAGGTTTTCCCTGACTTTTTAAAATTCCCTGACATTTCCCGGTATTCCCTGACTATGGCAACCCTGTAACACATGTGTGATTTTCTCGGACGAGTAAGTTTTATCCGGGACATTCCCCGGGAACGAAGGAGTCCCCACTGCGATCCCTAGAACGTTACTGGAAGCGATTTGTACGGCTAAAGCTACCCTCACCGGCGATGCAGGCCGCCAAGACGTGGAGACCTAAACTCCAACTACGGCAGCAGAGGCGGATCCAGCAATTTGGCAACACCGGATTCCCTCCGTTTTAACCTATGTTAAATAATCGAATCTTGTCAGAGCACTCGGCCCCTCCAAGAATCGATACATTTCCATAGGTTTAAATGAAGAAAAACAATGTTGCCAATTTGCTGGATTCACCAATGCTGCCGTGCTAGGGAAAAACGCCGTATGAACCTCCAGGCGTTGCCAAATTTCCGTCGATAAAATGTTAATTTTTGAGGAAAGTTATGAATATTTTCCTTCGAATTTTTCAGATAATGCTCCTCGCAAGTTAACTTAAAGTTTCTGAAAATTTCAGGGGGAAATATCCATAACTTCCCTCAAAAATAAACATTTCATCGACGAAAATTTGGCAACTCTGGAATGTCCATACGACGTTCTTTCTTAGCACGGCCGATTAGGGTGGCAGATTTCTCGCGAACCTGGTAGCGCGGCTCGGTCCGACGCGGCAACATCTCTCGAGTTCTCCGGCTCCGATTTAGCAATGCTAAGTCTCAGCGAGTAGTGCTCAAAGACCAGGCCTTTTATGGAAAGGTAAGCTTGTTCATACCTTGTCGCTCATATCTTCGCGGCGGCGGCGCCGCTGCGAGCCCCGAATAGACCAATTTAGCCACTCCGTCATTCCGTGCATCCAGCGTCCCCGAACCAAAGGCTCATCTCAAAATCCGCCACAACCCCAAAAGAATACCAGAGTTAAAATTCATCTCAGACCAGTGTTCGAGACTCACCTTTGAGTTTTCGGAGCCATGTGGCGCATCCAGCCCAATTTTTAGGCGCCATTGAAGATAATTTAGGGGCAAAATTGACTTTTTGCCTATATATTACGGCGCATTTAGTGAAAAGTTAGACGGGAGATGTTTTCGTAACAGAATTAGTAAGTAGCTGTAGCTGGGGAAGACAAAAGCACTAAGGATGAAATCGTGAAGAATAGAAAAAGCTTTCACTTGTAGTGCTGAAAATTTCGAATGAACACCTAAGTAATATGAAAATCCAGCTTTTTAAGGGGCAATTTTTAGGGGCCATGTTGGCGCAAAGCCTTCATTTTTTAGGCGCATTTGGCGCGTTGGCGCCTGTGAGTTTCGAACACTGATTCAGACAAAATCAATTTTCAGTCTTGCACCTCCTTCCCGTTAGAATACGCTTATGGGGAGAGAATAGTCACTACAGGATCCACTTTTTATTTTTTCAGCTATCTAAAGCTTTGATTACTTGGATCGCGTTCAGCAACAAGGAGCCAACGTGATTACCGTGTTTTCAAAATCGTACAACTTCTTTTTCTCCTTTAAAAGTACTAAATATATGTGCGGTATTAAAATTTACACGATTATTTCCCAATAAAATTGACAATTTTTTAGTGGGATGCAAAAACTATTTGCTATTTTGGGAGATTTTTTAGATGATTTGGAAGGAGTAACATTTTTACAACACTGTCATTGCGCTGGTTCTTTTTTGCTGAATGCGATCCACTTATACCTCAAAATCAGAAAGGACAGAAAATGTAAACCTACATCAAAAAGTCCAAAATCGATCCATCCTTGTCGGAAATACTGACCCCTAAAGGTAGAGAGAAAATAAAAAATCAACCCCTACCTATCCAAAATACTGACCCTTGAGTGGGGGGCGGGAGGGGGGGGGCCTCTCCCATTCACAAAATACCACGTCGCTAAATTGGCGTAGTCTTGGAAAAAATATAATGGGTGCCCTAAAATCAGAATTTGCCGGTCTTGAAGCCCCTTGAGGCTTCGATGGTGGGACATAAGCACAAGGAGACACTCAACTTGTAATTTGTAAATTCTAAAAGCTGAGGGTCCCTTTAAGAGTCCGCGATCAGTAAGATGTCAAGGGACCATGAAGAACTTCTGGGGACTGTCAAATTCGGATTCCTTGCGTTTCCTCATCAAGAACTTCAGACCGTCTTATTTCCAAGCTCCTACATAAGTTCAGCGACCTAGCACTTTGTGGAGGGAGACTCTGACCCCCCCCCCCCCCCCCCCCACTTAATGGGTCGGTATCTCAGATGAAGATATAAGTAGTGAAAACTAAAAATGTTTTTATCATAGGTAAAAGTTGATTTCAGCCATTTTCATTAAGCGAATCGGGTTCTACATAAAATTTTGGTCGAGAAGCTACCGTCAGAATGCTTAAATTCGCAACTCGTCTAGTGGTTCGTTGTCCTCTGACGCATGGATTTTGTACTTTTTTTTTTTAAAGATTGCTCAACTTGATTTTCATGCGATTTTACCATTAAAAAGCCCACTCAGTTGGAGACATCTCAACTGTTTAACAAACCCATGGATGTGCGCTGCGCTGTCGCCCGGGCGCTGCGAAGAGTCATTCGAAGCAAGGGACATTCTCGGCGCGAAAAGGGACATAACTTGCCCGAAATTGGCATGTTAACGCGCCAAGCGTGAGACTAGAGCCACGGCTATGTTGGCGAGAGTGCGATATGAATGTATAATCTATTATCAGTGCTGCCAGGCGAGATAGCCGCAGAATTCGCCACCGGTCACTCGGCGGGAACTCGGCGAAACGGACCATCTGGCAACCCTGTTGATTACAATATCGGCCCGCGTCGCAGTCGCTTGCAGCGTTGTCACCCGGTCGGCCCGGTCGTTGGGTTCGCAGGGGGCCAAAGCAGAGATGCGAAATGAAATTTCACGGAATTACGTATCGTGACATTTAAATCTGCTGGAAAAATTTCATAAAATTTCACTGTGTAAAGTTCATGAAATTTTGCATCTCTGCATAAGCGCCGCGCCGGCCCGGCACCTATATACTTCCGGTTATTTAATGGGTCACTAAACCATGAAAAAAGTTTGACTTGCAAATACATTTTTCCAGGGAAAAATGGTGCGTAGAACACGACGCGCACATAAGAAACGCAAAAGGGTAACATAGAAACCAAGAAATACGCAGTTCAAAAAGCGCGACTTTTTCGCAAATTTAAAACGCCCCGGTTTCGCGCCGAACCGAATGATGTCATCCGGCACTAATCAGAAGCGAGCACGGCTTCGACAACTTCTGTGAAGTGCTTTTCTACTCCTCGTGTACGAAAACAATGGGAGGTCGAAAATGTTTAAGAATTCTAAAACGTCGTAATAATGTTTTGAGTCTTTTGTCACTTCTTACTTTTCAAAACCAGTTTTCTTTACTGTAAAACTGTTCCGAATCGGGCGCCTTAAAACCGTGTGACCCGGTTTTTTTAAAGTTCATTTGAACTATATTTTCCTATTACCTTCTTCCTTACCTTCCGACCTCCTACTATTTGCCTACCTTCTCCTTCCTTCTTACCTCCATCTCTCCTGTTACCATCCCTCTGGTCGAGGGGGGAACGGGGGAGGGGGGAAGGGGGGTCCCAGACAGATACCCTCCTCCCCCTCCTCCCACCTCACTAAAAGTTGAAGGCGGGCTGACATGACGTTAAAGTCACCTCTTCCTATGCAGTAAAAAATATGTTTTGCGTAGTAAGCGTGACATTCACGGTGATACCACTATTCGACCACGTGGGAGCTCGAGTTGCCTACACTGAAAATTGCAGGCAAACAGCCGATGTGTTCGAATTATACTTCCGTGTTCGGTAAAAGGATATTTTTTGAAACGTGACGTTAGGGGTGATAACATTATTCGATCACGTGGGAGCCCATGTTCCCAAACAAGGAGACACCCCAAATTTAAACGGCTTCACTGAAATTTCACTTTCTATCTCTATGGCTTTATTTAAAAAACACGCATGGTATGAAGGAAAAAATTCCGGACCTTCTTGCGGAAATGCCGCACTTTTTCAGTACTTTCCGGAGAAAATCCGTACTATTTCCATACTTTCTGGAACTTCCAAAATAGTAGACACCCATATGTAAACGGCCTCTCTGAAATTTCACTTTCTATCTCTATGACTTCATTAAAAAAAAAACACGCATGGTATGAGGGAAAAAATTTGTGACCTTGCGGAATTGCCGCACTTTTTCAGTGCTTCCGGACCGCCTTTAAAAAAATCAGTACTATTTCTATACTTTCCGGTAATTCTGAACTAGAAGACACCCTGAATTCAAAAAGCCTCTCTGAGATTTCACTTTCTATCTCTGTGTGACACCCTGTACATCTTGCGAGATGACCGCACGACGCGGCGCAGGGGCAAGAAAATCGCAGGCGGAGTTAAAAAGCCTCCATTCGATGGTCCGACCGATGCACAAGTCACTCATACAAAAATAGCTCCTGAATTTCGCGATATTTATATTCTGCGTTCGACAGATTGCCTGGCCCGCGTACTATGGATTGAAAGATAGGGCGGTACGGACAAGGAGTTACAATGTACCTAGCTGTCAGCCCCTCTCAGCATGATGTATTTAAATATGATTTGAACAGTTCAAACGAAAAAAGCGTTCAAATAGGTTCGACGTGAAATCAATTTATAATTTCCTTAGAAACGAATTGTAAGAAACGTACTGCTGTAATCGGTGGCGTAGAACTGTATTATAGCATTCATACACTGATTGTGAGTTTAAAATCGAGTTGAGCTTGGTTTAACAAGCTCGGCGAACTTGCGTCTCTCGACAATCATGTTTAGTTTGAAGTGCGACGCTTAATTACCGATACCGTCTCGGTTACTTTTCACATCCAGCTTTCTTTGGACTCTCAATTTTTAGGGTTGCCACAAAAATGAAATTCCCTGACATTTCCCTGATACATTTTGGTGAAATTCCCTGACAATTGAAGATGTGACGGATGGTTAAGAAGGCATAATCGAAAATAGTTATCAGGCAAAATGTCTTGTTCAAAATCTCAAACCCGTTCTGGAAAGCAAATGAAGGTGATTTGACAAATTTTCCCTGACATTTTCGTCATTTTCCCTGACTTTTAACAATTCCCTGACATTTCCCGGGTTTTCCTGACTATGGAAACTCTGAATTTTTTTAAAGAAATGCGATTACTCTTCACTCGATTTTTAAAATTGTAAAAAATTGCCGAGTAAAATTTTGAAGAGCAAATCATGTAAAGCATCATGCTTTAAATCAAATCTAGTCATAATCGTGGTTTCACGGGCGAAGGAACGTAACTCCATTCCAAAGTTGCCAGATTAACCCAAAAAATTTAATTTACGACACAAGTAAACATGCACAATTTTTGTCCGAAATTCATCGGATTTTCAGATGAGATCAGAAGAAAAATCAGAGAAATTTTCAGGTGGAATGCCCAAGATTCTCTTGGTAAAAATGCAATTTGCGAGGGGAAAACTGGCAACATTGAAATTAATGTTATTACGTTCTTTCTTCGGGGAAACGTCAATATGTCGTCACCTACCAGCCAAAGTATCACAAGCGCCATGCGACCTTTAAAAGTTTCCATCGCTATACTATTTTTTACAGAGAAATTTTAGGTTGTGGTTGTCCGAAAATTTCACTGAATTTTTTTTTTGTGCTGCCCGTACAATTCAGTGAAATTTTCGAACAGATTCAACCAATAATTTCTATGTAAAAAAATAAAATGGCAGCGAAAATTTTTAAACGTCGCGTGGCGCTTGTGATACTTTGGCCGGAAGGTGACGATGTGACCTACCGAGTTGGATCGGATCCCTTAATTTCATCGAATTTAATGGAGAATTTGCAGGTGTCTGAAATTTTGTAAATTCCGTGTTTAAAATGAAACTGTTAAGAAAACTGAGCACGAGGATATCCTTGGTTTCTAAATTGGACACTTCTTGGAGGAAATATGACAGAATAACCTAATTTGCCAAAATACATGTGTTTAGATGGAAAATACCGCCAGATGACGTCACAAGGCAGCACATTTTCGCACTTTTTTATCTATTTTCCTCAGATTTCCCATTTCAGAAAAAAATTATGAAAAATATTGCTAACTCAGCTTATTAAGCACTCTCAGATGAAGCAATAACAATTTTGTGTGCAAATTCTTGCAAAATGTGCAAATGTGTTCTTGTGTGCAATTATGCTGGTCGAAAATGTTTTAGCTTTTTGAGAGGACACCTTGGGCGATAATTGGAGCGCGCAATGGCCGAGCTAAAATCGGACTTTAAGTTCAAAGTCTGCGGTGCAAGAGCAGACGCTGGAGGTCGATGGTTTTTGTGCCAACATCCCAACAAAGCCCCGTCCTTTACGGCGACGGTGGGCGCTGGGCAGTTAAATACTTCAACCGTGGTAGGATTTCGGTCTGTTAATGCTAACAGAAGCTGAATTAATTAAAAATAGAGCCACAGGTTTGTTGCCAAGCAGTCTGTTAAAGTTAAGCTTACAGTTAGACTGTTGGCGTCATTTCCATGCCGTCTGACAGTAACGGATGATTCTGAAACGTCACTAACCTGCCTCAATCCTCTTTTAAACTACCGCGTCACGAAAAAAAATGCCGGAAAAGCCATTCCAGCCTCGTTTTTCATGGCGTCCAATGATGGTGTCGTCGCCAATTTTAGTATGACGTCAATGGATCTGTTGCAGTGTTTAATTTATTTTTTAATTCATTTTTTTGGGATGTGTAACAATGAGACTGCCTTAATTTTTCGGTTTTTATTTACATCAAATATCTTAGAAAAAGACTTTCTAGGTCGCCAAAAATCCAACTCCGATTTAAACGGAAAAATATCGTGCAGACAGATTTGATGACGTCACAAAAACTGACCACAGTGCATCATTCCGCGCGTGTTTGCCTATTCACTACTGACAAGAAGAAACCCTCCACTGTTCTCTTGGCGACAGGTGGAATTTTCACTTTCGGGGACACAATTTTTCCTTGCAGGCAATTAAAAATCAGCGACAGTCATCACCTCTGTGTTAGCTGTTGACCTAGTCACTGGACGGCTGATGAACGGCGGCGGGTCAAAAAATGCCGAAAAAGTGCGTTATGTAATGTAGGGACGGCTCCAAATGATGTCATAAGCTTCGGGCCAAAGAGGAACGCTCTTAGTGTAACAGCAACTTAATTGAAAGTTTTTTTCCAGTCAACGAAGCAGTGGCGTAACTGGCGCCCCCGCAGACCCTGCTATGCAGGGGGGCCCAGGCGCCTAGGGGGCCCTCGGCCGCCGGAATTTTTTTTCTCTCTCTCCTTGATGCTTAGCTTTTGGTTTCGAACTTTGAGCCCTTACTTTACTTACCGAGATGGGGCTTCTTCCTCTGATTTTTATTGTTAGTTCGGGGTTTTTCATACTTCTTTCGGACTGTTCCGGACTTTTTGTTTGCTGGAGGGCCCCTGCCTTCCAATGTCCACTCAGTGATTACTAAAAATTGTCTCTTTTTTTGTCATTTTTCGTATTTCGGGCTTTGGGAGGTCTAAGAATCTAATGGGTCCCCAAGGCCCTTGGGGGCCCTTTGATTATTGGGCCTGGGCCCCCCTGTAGATCCTTGGGCCGGGGCTGGGCTGGGCCCCCGCCACCCTTTAGATCCTTGATCCTTTAGGGGCCCCAATTTAATCGGATACGGGATCCGAGACGGTGAGGGGTGAGGCATTTCAAGTCCAAATCCGTGATTTGAGATGTATCGGGCCCAAAAATGGGAAGGGGCGAGAGAGGGAGAGGTGCGGGAGGGGGGATAATTTTGGAATTTTATCAGCATATGGGAGGGGTGAGGCATTTCAAGTCCAAATCCGTGATTTGAGATGTATCGGGCCCAAAAATGGGAAGGGGCGAGAGAGGGAGAGGTGCGGGAGGGGGGATAATTTTGGAATTTTATCAGCATATGGGGGGGGGGCTAGAAACATTTTTGCGGGGGGGGCCCAGCGGAAGTCCGTTACACCACTGCAACGAAGGTACTTATTTTGAGCTCTTTAAAACACAGAAACGCACTTGGCGCTAAATCGTCTCGCAAGGCACCCTCTTTTCAAGGCGATTCATGAATATCCGACTTTCTTGCTTGTGCATGTGACATTTTTACTCGTTGAGGTTTAACTTTAAGAATAATTTTTATATTCTAACTTGCGTCTCGTAGCATCTGCCATTTAAACTCGTTTCACATGCACAGAGATAATTTGTTGCTTTTCGTGTGAGTGTTCGTCCGTAATTCTGTGAGATTTTCGGTGCTGATATGAACTCGAATTCCGAAATGTGCTTTCACGAACAGCACACAAAAACAAACAAAAAAAATTTGCTTCGAAAATACACTAAAAACATGGGTGTTAGGGCAAGCTTTCTTATTGGCCTTACATTACAATTTTAACTTTAATAATTACACACAAATTGCGCATTTCCAGTCGATTCCTGAATTTTGCAACAGCCTTATTACCGTTATTTAAAGTCCCTCTACCGTGTTGTGGAAGAGAACAGTGAAAGAATTTCAGTATAGACCGCGGTTAGCACATTCTCTTGTGTGTATCGAGGTTCGTAACGGACTTCACTCCTAACAGCCGGCTGATTGTTGAAATTGATAGACATAGCGATAGACAAAGAAGACAAAGAGGATATAAATGGATCCTACTGGCGGAAGCGTGTGGCTGCAATGGATAAAGGACGTAGGTAATAGACTAACTAACGGCAACTCACGAGAGACCCGGTAGTTAGTCCCTCATTTAACGGTAAAATGTACCCCTTTAGCTTATAGAACCACCCATTTCAACCATAAGGATCGCCCCATACTCCCTACGTCTCCTTCGTCTACAGCTTTGTCCATCAATTTCAACAATCAGCCCGCTGCTCTTTTCCGTAACACGGTAACACTCGTCATCCGACCTTTCGCGGTCTATAACTTAGAATTCATAGTAAATTTTTCCGAAAAAAAAAAAAAAATTCTGTATAGAGCACCAGGCCCTAAGAGTAGGTACATAAGCTATTTCTGAAGATCAAAACCGATCTTCCCCCGACGATGACAGGAGTTCCTGTCAGTTCAATCTCCGCCCAAGAATGGGTCACACGGGTCAAGGTCGATGACCCGATTTTGTCCCACTGGCGAATCAGAGGGCTGGAAAACTGCTGAGGAAAAACGCCGAGCGAACATTCGAGAGTTGCCAAATTTCCTCTCAGAAATTAATACTTTTTGAGGAAAGTTTCGAATATTCTTCCTTGATAATTTCGGACGATTCGGATAAAATTACCTGCGAAAAAAAATCTCTAAAAAAGCAAAAGAAAAGAGAAATTCTTGACTTGTCGAAGGAAATTTGGCGGCGTCTGAAGGCTCATACGGTGTTTTTCTTTAGCATGGCAGAAAAGGCGTGTAGGATGAGAAAAGCCGCACGGGGTGCCCACAGGTGCGATGTTTCGGAAAAAACCCTCAGTCGCACTAGAGGAGCATTTCAGACCTAGTCAAATGCCTCATCTCAAAGTGGATATAAGAGGTGAAAAATTTTAGGACGAACTGTTCGTAAAACAATGTGAATGAGAGGTACACAATTTTTCGTTCCATCCATGCCTTCACTTAAACAATTCTTCACGGGTCCTGTCAACTTTGATTAACACTCAGTAGTAATCAAATAACTATGTTCAATACCGCCAAATTTCGCTCGCAAATTGCAACTGTACCAGAAGAATCTTGGGCATTTCTTCCCGATAATTTTCGTGATATTTCTTCCGACATCATGCAAAAATGTGTGGAATTTTGGTCAAAAATTGCACAGGTACATTTTGGAAAAAAATGAGCCAATTATGAACCTCGGAATAATTAACTATGTTCAATACTGCCAAATTTCCTCTCGCAAATTGCAATTCCAGAATCTTCGGCATTTCTCCCCGATAATTTTCGTGATTTTCCCTCCGAAATCATGCGAAAATGTGTGTTTTGGACGAAAATTGCACAGGAACATTTTTAACGAATTTGAGCCAATTTCGCAACCTTGGAATGGAGTTGCACTCTTCCGTGCGGAAAACGCCGAAATTTTTTAAAAACGCTTCAGAAAGGCAGTAGTGCCTGATCCACAAACGATTTTTCTGATATTTTCCTGATAACATGGAATTCCCGATATTTTTCGGTTTTCTCGAGGTAGACACCCTGGGGATTTTTTATACCTCGAGACTGAATTGACAGGCCGTTTTCGGCGGCGGGGTGGGGTGGGGTGGGGCGGGGCGATCGGGTTCGCGGTTGTAAACAATGGGGGGGACCCATGGGGCATGAGGGGGGCAAAAGGGTGGTGCGGCTAAATTTAACGCTTCTCTGTCGCCGCTCCGCGCTCCGCTCCGGGACGGACCGCCGCTCGCAAACGCGAAACGGGATCGGGAATCGGGAATAGGGAATAGGTTTATTTTCAGAGCTCCCGTGCTCCCGAAGCCCCGAAGCCAGACGGGGCTGGAGCGTTGCCGGATGCAGCCTCGGAAACGTTCCAGATTTCGCTCGAGTTTCCAGCATTCGGTCTTCGAAACTCACCTTTAAGTTTCAGGAGCCGTGTGGCCCATCAAGCTCGAATTTTTGGGGCCATGGAAGATTTTAAAGGGGCCAAATTGACTTTTTCAGGGCGTCTAGTATATTTTAATTTTGAAAAATCCTGACATCTTCCTGATTTTTCCTGATATTTTATAAAAAATTCCTGATTTTTTCCTTTTTTGAAAATCCTGATATTTTCCCGATTTTTCTCCGGAAACAAAGACGGCGCGACGACTCCTGGCACGGTAGGCAAAAAGCAGTAAGACTTCTCCGCTGAGGAGATTGGCGTGAGAAAAATTCCTGATAAAATGTCCGATTTTTCCGATTTCCCTGATATTTTCCTGATCGGCCGAAATTCCTGATATTTTCCGGTTTTTCCTGATGCAAGGCACCCTGTTTTTGCCTAAATACCAAGGCGCATTCAGTGAAAAGTTAGACGCAATATGTTTTAGTCACAGAACTAGTGGCTGTAATTTGTAATTTGCAAAAAATCATCCAGCGGAAAAAATTACTTAGGATTTTTTTTTCGGATGGGGGGGGGGGGGTTTAGGGGCCACTTTGGCGCAGAGCCTTCATTTTTTAGGCGCCATGGCCGATTTCTTAGGCGCATTTGGCGCCTGTGAGTTTCGAACACTGGGCTCGATTCTTGAATCCTTGTCAAATCTGCCATGCTACGTAGAAACGCCACATAGACCTTCAGTCGTTGCCAAATTGCCGTTGGTAAATCACGAATTTTTGGGAAAATTTGTAAATATTTTTCTTCCAATTTTTCAGGTAATTTTGTTCGCAATTTTACCCTAAGTTCTTGAAAATCTCTCGGAAAAATATTCATAACTTTCCTTAAAAATACTTAAACAATTTATCCAAGGAAATTTGACAACTCTCGAATGTTCATACGGCGTTTTTTCTTAGCACGCAGAAATGACCTCTATCGATAAATCTCTATCTTAGCATTGATGTATATCGATCAAGGTCGTGATTCCATGATCAAGGCGCTCGATTCAGAGGGTGTCTATAGCTCTGGCTACAGTGCCGACTCGTCGGTAATTTTGAGGTTAGATGATGGGGCTCTTTGGGCCTGCAAGGGCAGCCCTATCTATGATTTCAAATTATCCGGAGTGATTTATTATCACAACAGGGGTGCGGATGCTTCCAAGCTTCCGCATTCAGGGTGTTAAGCAATTTTTAAAAATAAACTTTCCAGAATTTTTGGGAATTCCCTGACATGCCGAATTTTTGCGAATTCCCTGACGTTTTCCCTGATTCCCCAGACACAAAAAAAAATTCCCTGACATTTCCCGGTTTCCAAGGTCACTAGACAGGTAGACACCCTTGAAGCACCCACATTTTCACTTGTTTTCCATTCGTTGACTTCCGATTTTAGACCCTTCAGAATTTTCCCCCCTTCCACATTTTTTGAGGGCTTTTCCGCATTTTCACGCGCCCGCACGCGGGCTTCCCACATTTTTCTCGTCGGTTTTCCAGAAAATCTCCCACCGATTAAAAAAAGTTGACCTATTTTCTTCAATTTTCCGTTTGTCGACTTTCGACTTTTGATCCTTCTGAATTTTCCCGGCTTCCACATTTTTACGCGCCCGCTTGGGCACGTGATTGAGCATTTTCTGCACCCCTAAATTACAATTGTTACGACCTGTCGTTGAGCTTTTGGGGGATATATTATGATCAGGAGAGGAAACATCTAAAAATAAAGATACTACGATTTTGAAATTGTTCACCCTCCGTCCTGGCCTCTCGTACCTCGACAGCCCTGTCCGAAATGGTTGCATTACTCGCAATTTCTCGATTACGATACAGGGTGATCCAGACCAACCGCACCAGTGGGCCGATTATTGAAATTAATAGACTAAGTTATAGAAAAATGAGACAAAAGGGATATGGAGGGATCCTATTGGTGGAAGCGATTTGTCGCAATGGACAAAGGAGGTAGATAATAGACTAACTATTGGCAACCCACCAGAGACCCTGTAGTTAGTTCATAATTTTCTCACTTAGTCTATATGGACCTTGCATTTTAACCAATAGGATCGCTCCACACTCCCTATGTCTTCTTTGTCTATCACTTTCAACAATCAGCCCGCAGGCCACTTTCTTGGTTACATTAGGTGGGACAGAGTTCAAGTTATGGACCACAGGAAATCAGAAATTTTAGAAAATTTTCACCTACATCAACACCTAAATGGCAAGAGTAGATCAGTTGCACTGGTCACAGAATTGTGTTTTGAAAATTGTTTCTTGTAAATTAGCTTAAAATAATAAGATCTGTCCAAACAGCAACTTTCTGCGTTCAATATTGGCCGAGATATCGCCCTTTGAAACCTAGGGTTTTTGACATAATCAACCGCGGTAATGACACACTTGGTTTCTTTCACCTTGCTTTCATCAGTCGGTATGATGGAAGAAACCAAGTGTGTCTCTACTGCGGTGGATGACGTCAAAAACTCGACTTTTCAAAGGGAGATAACTAGGGTAATATTGAACGTAGAGAGTTGCTGCTTGAACTTCTAATAATTTTTGCTAATCCACAACAATCAAGCATCAAAACATGAATCTGTGACCAGCACAACTGACCCAATGAGCCATCAGCTTCCGAGATACTAACTCCTAAAGGTAGGGGCAGAAACTCCCTTGTTCAAGACCATCAAACTCCGGTCACCTGGCCAAGAATCAAACCTGGGACCTCCCTGGCATAGAGCCAGCGCTGCTACAACCAGTACATTGTAGGAGGTCAACAAACGACCCAGGGAAATAAAGTGTGTTAAAGTCGAGGATAGAACATTGCCAAGATAATCGAACAGTCCTTGCAACGAAGAGAGCAGTTTTCGAGAAAATGACATACTTGAGCCAGCTATCAGGAAATTATATGACCTCAAACTGACAATGAAAAATCTTTAAGTAGTATTGTTAGAATGTTACTGAATTGGGAGAATATTCTAAAGCCGCAAATAGAATAAGAGGATAATGTAATCTGATAAATAAGCGGTAAACATTGACTACGATAGAGTTGCAATTTATTGGAACGCCAATAAAGGCAATCCATGAAAGGCCCATTTTCAGCCCTTTGTCCGCCGAAAATGCAAACCAAGTGAGAACCAAATGGCATTTTTTAACACAGAGATTAAGGAGAGAATCGCTGTCTGCAAATGGCTTTCAGGATTTGTTGATTTAATTCAAGAATTATTTTTGCAAATTTTGCAAATTATGTCGACCAAAGTCGTAACAAATTAAAAATTGTGAGAAACTCCCGGTATTTACGAAATAAACTGTATACCTGCATTTTCTGTGCAAAGCCCGGAGCTGGGACCCCATGCATACAGCATTGCAAGTCTCTACGGACTAGTCTCAGCAGTACAGGGCAAAACAGTCTCAAAAAGTGACTTCATCGGCGCTCCAGTACATTGCGACTCTATTACACTCTATGACGGTAAACAAGAGACTAGTCTGAGGACTGTCTTTTTTTATCACTGCCATAGTAGGACATAGTTGGACGTAAAAATTTGAAAAAATCTTGATTCTGATCTCCAGAAAGTCACCAGGCATTCTACTGAAAAGTGTGGAATGTCCTCCTGAGGTGTTCAGGTTTTCGGGGAGTGCTTACATAAAATCCTAACCTCAAATTATTCAAACCCCTTGAAGTATAAATTCAACTTCAGGACACTCCCCAATCTGAATCTCAATTCTAATTGTAACACTGTCAATCTGCTGAAGACTGCGAGTAACCCAGCCCATATCCAACCCTGCTCTGGATTAGACCAAAGTTCTCTAGGTCCGACTCCATTAATTTATGCATCAAGGTTGAGGAAGCTTATCAGGCAGAATCTCTGTTAACACTCATGAATCAATCAGAGAAAGCAGACATGCTCACAATCTGATGTACAAATATCCCAAACAAGACAGGGCATCAGAAAAATACCATTACTGTTTGGGCTAAAACTAGAGCCCTGATCTTGATAGCTTGTGCAACCCTCAACAAGTATAGAGATGTTGTGCAGTGCTATAAAGATTTGCGTGTCAAAGGTGGAAGACAACCTAAAAAGGATGATCTTTTATATTCCCTCTGAGTTCCAGAACTATGACGTGATAAGGCAAAATGCGGTATGTGGTTGAAGCAAATTAGAATCAACAAATAGTGGCAATGATTACTTGCGCTGGGTGCGAAACCCAACTTTGCGGTGTGCAGTGAGGAGCGAAGAAAAACTTTCAGCCCTAATTAGCAACCAGGGCTTGTGGTCTTAGAAAAGCTTAGTATAAGGGTGTAATTTAAGTAATAATTAACCTGGTGCAAAGCGGACAGTCCGTCGACATTTGCGGTGTCAATGTCAGCGCCGAGTTTGAGTAACCGAAGCACTTCATCCTTGTCGCCTGCTGCACAAGCCGCGAGGAACACACACCCGAGGGAAAATTTTATTTTCTTTGACTTATTGACGGGGGAACTGGGTTCGCGATTTGTTTCTGAGTCGTCCCAGCGTTTAAGTTGTTCAGCCCTTTTAAAAAGGGCCGAACTTGAACGCGTCTCGATCGACATACTTCACAGATGGCCATACGAGATTACTAACGGTGGCTCCGAAGGCCTTTTTTTCCTATGATTTTGCTTCTTCCATCTCTCTCACACAACTGTGAGACTACAGCTGTTCGCACGCTTCTATGCAAGGATAAACATTTTAGAGAGACACACCTCATTGAGGTTAACCAAAATGGCTTCTCAAATTTAGTACTAAAATGAGTCACTAGAGCGCTGTAAGTTGACAATAAAATAACTATTCATCTAAAATCCTAAAATCCATCCACATTATTTATTGTGTGTTTCTCGAGATTAAAAATATTTGCTAATTTTCGTCGACACAATGCAAACTCATATAAAAATAAAAATATCTGTTCAAATGTTCGTTTTGGGTAACCCCTTATGACTATTTTTTTAATTGAGGAAAATTTAACTCTTTGAGAAATTTTTGTTATATCTTCGGAAAAAACTATAACTATTTAAAGAGTCTTTTGAAAATTTCGTTCAAAAATTTTAAAGTTGAAAAGCTACATTTAATAGTATAAGAGTTTTTTTAACGGTGATTTGGCAAGTTCTCTGACGTGGTCGAGCTGGCATGCGACATATCGCATCGATTAGGTCTAAAATCTTGGCAGATTTAGAATTTTTAGCCTGAGAGATGACGATAGCCCCTGCGAATGAGCCTAGAGAATCATAATAAACAAAAAAATTTGCAAAATTCAGGGGACTGAAAGCCGAATCCTTCGCCAGAAAAAACCTCGCATTCGATACAGTCATCGATTTCTGTATCGAATGCGAGGTTTTTTTCCCAAGAGGGACTCTACTTGCATTTCCCTAAAGTTTGCCAATCAATTGGTTTAGAATGATTCTTTAGGCTCATGCTCAAAGGCTATCGTCCTTCTTTTTGGCTGAAAATTCAAAATCTGCCGAGATTTTAGACCTAATCGATACCATATATCGCATGACAGCTCGACCACGTCAGAAAGCTTGACTACTCACCATAACACTATATGACTTAGATTTTACCCCACGTTAGTTTTACTTAAAATAATTCCCTAAAATGTTTCCTAAGATGAGCATAGTGACAGTTAAGAGTTTTTTTTCTTCAAAAATTGACAAGTTTTTTTAAAAAAAATTGAACAATCTACGTTGGTTGGTTGCTACTGCGGAGCGTCAATTCAAATTACCCGCTTTCGCTTTTGCAGCTGACGCTTTTGGTGCGAAGACCAATCACATTTCGACAACTGTTTCTAAATTTCCTAACCTGAAACGTGGGCTTTTTCCAGTGACAGTGATTGAGCTTTGGCTTTGAGGATTTCGCGAAATTTTCTAGTCTACGTGAAAGCAGAACTTATCAATCTCGAGCGGTTTCAATCAGTTTTCATCTTCTGTCTACAAATTGTACCCTTTATATTTTTGTCTCATTCAAAGCGAAGTGTTTTGCGTTTAGACCCCTCATCAAAGTTCCGTGATCACTCACGTCCTTATCAATACCGGTGTATTTTGTCAGTTCAACATGAAATTCGCCTCTTTATCTTACATTTTACTGTACTTCCTTAATTTCTGCACGGACCTTGCTCTGTCAGCAACACCAAGCGATGAATGTGAAGGTATACAATTTTTGTCCTTACTTTATTTGTCATGCACTGATGGAGGCATTGCTGCTTAGATAGTAACTTGCATTTAATTGCATTCCAAGTTTTTCCACACGGAGTGCAAGAACATCTAACCAGTGTTACCGTTCTGCGTACGCAACCCCGACAGCAAATTACGCAACATTACGCAGAAAAATTTCCCAATTACGCACGCCATTACGCAGGAAAAATTGTCAAAATACGCAGAAATTACGCAAAAATTTTCAAATTACGCAGCAATTACGCAGTTTCAGTCCAATTTTGAACAATCTTACGCTTATTTTGAAATTCTGAAATATTTTTGTTTCCTATGTAAGGTGGGAATTTAGTAGCAAAGTTTGCAGCATTGCTTCTAGGTAAAAAACTATCTTCACTACGACCGTTTACCAAACTCGGCATGACGTACCTAACCTAAAAACCGCGATAATAAACTGAAATTTTCAAAAAACTTCTATTACGCACGAATTACGCAGAATTCTTCCAATTACGCAGCATTACGCATTACGCAGCCTCTACGCAGCAACCCTCCAATTACGCAAAAAAAGTCCTCAATTACGCAGAACGGTAACACTGCATCTAACTCAGAGGTATGGTCAAGCAAGCTTCAGGAGCATTTGATCCAAAACTTTCAATGGTGCCACGATCAAACTGAAGTTCAATGTGAGAGTATACACTCCTGCAGTTTGGCACTCCTGCGAGTGTTGTTATAATGCAATGAATCGGAAGCTCTTTTAAGGCGCATGGTTCATTTGAAGCAGATTCCTGTCGAAGTTATCATGCTCGGGGCTACTCCTCGGGGGCTTCACAAGCAAAGGATGAATAAGTCATAGAACTGAAGGTAGAGGGATTCATAGACGAACAGTCCTTTAAGGAAATTGCCTCAACTCAGGAGTGATGGACTGAAATTAAATTATTACTAGAATTGATACTTCAGCAGCAGTGCGTCTGCAGTTCATACTTTCAGTAGTTTAAGGTGTATCCGATGTAAACAATCACCCCTATTGAAACCTTGTTTAATTCATGACTAATTATGTGTTTCACTCGGGTTATTTTATTAAAAATTGGACCCAAAGGAGGTGTATTTATGTCTTAATAGTTAATGATATAATATGAAAGTTAATCAGCCCAAATAAATTCAAATGAATGGCGGAAGAAATTTCTGTGATTGGTCATCCTTAAAATTTATGAAATGTTTTCCTCTGTACTTTTGACTAATTAACTTCAAAATTTAATCATGCACTCTTGAGATACGGGCCCAAGTATTCCCTGTTAAAGTTGAGAAAAATCTTGAGTGGAAGGAGGAGATTATCCTCAAAGATATCTCCCCTTAAATATGGATTGACTCTCCAATTCATGGGCTTGGAGGATAAGGCGCATTAGTGCAGTTTTTGAAAAAATTGAGGTATCAATTACTTCAAGTAAAATTATTCGAAGTAGATATTTTGTGAAAAATTAATCCCAAATTCCAATTTTTAAGTACCATAAAGGCAGTTTGAACTTTCTTTCCGCCATAAGGATCCATTTAATTTCAATACCCTGAGCACATTTTTCTTGAAATAGCAAAAACTGCACTTATGCGACTTGTCCTTTAAACCCATCCATTACAGGATTTATGTACAATTGTGCATTCATGTGCAGAAATCCAAAAACTCTTCATTATAATGCTACAGTGATTCTCTTGATTTTGTTTCAGTGTGTGTATCGATGGTCAAACGATTTGCAGCCACTTTAGACAATTCAATCAAAGACAACCCCAAGGAAATAGAAAAAGCATTCAAAGTGTTCTGTAAAGGCACTAAAAGTAAAGAAAATCAATTTGTAAGTATCTATGTAAACTATCTAAGCCCCGCATTGCTAAGATCTTGTAATCAGATCTTTTCAAGTTAATGTGCCTAATTGGTACACGTTGGAGATGAATGTCTTGTTAACTGCATCCTGTTGTTACTTAAATTATTCAAGGTGCCTTCATATCCAAAATAAATTTGGAATTTCAATGAACTTTTTGGAAGTAGGAATAAAGTCTAGAAATTTGGCTTAATGACTTAAACAAATAGTAAAGTCTCCTGTTTCATGCATTATTTCTCAACTCATAATGCAACCTTTACATCTAATCGAAAAGTTGTTTCTGTTCATTCCTGCCAGATTGTGCATTCATCAAAATGCATCCAAATGCAGTGTGGTCATGTATTTTTGAAGGTTTTTAGTTTTTTACTTTTTGACAGTGGCTCACTCTAGAACTATTAAGCCAAGCCGCGACCATTTTCAGGCATGATTAATCTTAATTTTATCAAGCAATGGGCACTGAATGCCTTTTTAACCTCAGTTTTTTCTATAGTCATATCATAAAACAACTTTTTGAGTTTTCCCAAAAGTTTAGGAAGACAGTGAAACAGTAAGTTACTCCATAGGTGCAACCTGTTTTTCTCCAGTTTACATTTCTATCCATAACTACCTACTAGCACATGCTTATTTCTTAGATAAAATTACTGAAATCAATCACAAAATGAGTGTTTAAACATAAAAAAATACCATTTTTTGGATTGAATAAATCAGTCAAAAATTTTGGTGACGTGATGTATGCTCTTGACAAGTGTATCCATTTCAACTTTAATAAAAAGCCCAATTTTTTTTTTTTTTTTTTTTTTTTTTTTTTTTTTTTTTTTTTTTTTTTTGAGGAAAATTGTGTGGTATTGAGGTAAAACAAGAAATATTAAATTCAGAAATTGAATTTTTAAGTTGTTATTGATCAGAGTATTAGGAGAGTGGTTGTGTTATGTTTCTGTGATGGATGAGTTGTAGAGGAAAATTTAAATCGACAAATGTAGAAACCCTGTCTAAGTATTTTATTGACCTGATTAATTTTTATATATTTTACAGTGTTACTATCTTGGTGGCCTTGAAGAATCTGCAACCGGCATTTTGAAAAAGTTATCTGAACCCCTCGCTGTTCCATTGCCCCCTGAAGTAATCTGCCGGAAACTTAAAGCAGTGGACTCACAGATTTGCGAACTTCACTACGGTGAGTACTTTTCAATGATTCAAAATGTGGCTTTATTTGATGCCGTTTGGAAATTTTTAAAATTTTCTTAGTGATTTTATCACTGACAATAAGACGAAGCGCACCCAACAGCAATATCATGTGGTTGAGATGAAAGTTTTGAGGAAAATAGTGAGATTACACTTTTGGTTTGGCAGACCTGTAAGTCCATCAGGGAGGCTTGTGGGGTGCAAGATGTTGCAGAGTATCCCAGGGTCAGAAGGAGGGTGTAGTCAGTGCACATTGACGGAAATGGATGAGGGGAGACTTACAAAAATTTGTATGAATGGACAAACACTACGGAAAAAATTACCTGGATAACCGCCCAAGAGATGGGCAAAGAGGTGGCTCTCTTCTCTCAAAGATAGTTAAATATTCCTATCGCTGCTTGTTTTAATTTTTAAGGAATCTCTTGTACTTATTAGTAATCTATGTGTGCTCAGCGCTTAAGAGCTTGACAAACAGGGCTGTGCCCTAGTCGTTAGTAGGAGAAGAAGAGGAGGAATTTAGCAAAAGTAATTATCCTCTCTTAATAAAGGGAGCATTCTTATCACCTGCAAAGAGTGTGAATGTCGCTTCTTTTTTTTATTTGTAGACGTATCAGATTGTTTTCATATTCATAGCAGTAATACTGCAGGGTTGTAGGGTTCGTTTGTGATGTAAGGTTTTGCAGCTGCCTTTTGAATTACCATTAAACCCACCTATGTTTTTTTTTTTTTTTTTCTAAGTAATTTTTCACTTTATCACCGTGGTACTAATCCCATTTATTCGGTTGTAATTATTTTTGATGGAAATTGATTTTTATTCATGCATCAGGAAGCTTAACTAGTGGCACCATTAAACATCTTTCTTTAAATAATTTTACGTGATAAAGTTGTTATAAGCCATCAATTTTTCCCCTCTGTTTGTTCCAGATAAACAAATTGACTTCAAGACTGTAGACCTCAAGAAACTCAAGGTGAAGGAACTAAAGAAGATCTTGAATACATGGGACGAGACTTGTGATGGGTGCGTTGAGAAAGCTGACATCATTAAGAGGATTGAAGAACTCAAACCAAAATATGTCCGCGATGAATTGTAAAACGTCCGCCGATTTTTGCAGCTTCATCCCTCGTTCAGGTGCTATGCTGCTACTGTTCTTTTTGTGATATCCCTAGTTTATATATTGAGGAGTTTCTGCAAGAAGCGTTTTTCTTGCTTAACTTTATCTCAAATGTCAGGAAAAAGATTTGAAAAAACGTCAATCAAATAACTAAGTCAAAGCTGGCTCTTTCAGCAATTGATTCCCTGCCAGGGATGCAGAAAGTTCTTACCCTTTCCATTTTAAAAACTTCCATTTTCCTGAACTTTTGAAAGTGATGGCTTTTTTTTCTTTTTTCTCACTCCACTCTTTGCTTTATTTTTGAGTGGCCTCAATTTTGCAAAAAACGTGCAATTTTCAAGCTCATGATTACTGGTCTCATTACTTACAAGTCCTTTTTTACGTTTTACCCATTTTTGCTCGTGAGCAGCAAGTCTTGTGGTCAAGAATTTTCTGTACCCTTGTCCCTTGTTTGTCCTTCATCAGTTACGAAGCTGTGGACAAAATTGCTGCAAAATATGTCTGGTCTAATTCCTTTTCAAACCAAACTCACGAAGAAGCCCTAAATCTTGCAGTCTCCAAAGACAATTAGGTATTTAATAGGACATTATCAGATTGATTTTACAATCTCTACTCCCTCCAAAAAAAGAGGGCAATATTACCTACGAAGAGGGTCTATAATAAAAAAATAACTGATAAATCATGAACCCAAGAACCCAGACTTTTGAACCTGGCTACGTTTGAGTAATGATGTACTCCTACCCAGAATAAACAAATGTACATACTAAAGAAATTTTACAGTAGAAGTTCTTTGAAGTGTTTTATTATTATTTCTGTTAATTAATCATAACTTTAAAATTTCCCTCTTCAAGATTGTATTTTCCCCTCTATTTGAGGCGATGACCGGAAAAAGGAGCCTCAATGAGGCCATTTTTCCTCTTTATTCAATCGTAATTTATGTCTGATACAGAATATGATCATTTTAAATCATAGTTGCTTACATTTGCTTCGAGACACACCGAGCAATCTATCCGTCAGTTGACATATTGAGTATTTTAATGTTGGAGGAATATTAATTTTAGGGCACAGTTTGCACTTGTAGAATGTTTCAAGTTAAATTATTCAAATTATTATTAGTCAATCGTAGTTAGTCTTGATGCGTTAAGTCAAGATGCAGAAAATGAAGTTAAACTGATCAAAGGTGGATGACACCAGGAAACTCAACCGGTGATTTAAAAGAAACCAATGACTTGGCGTGTTTCAAAGATATTTAAATTTTTTTTTTTGCTAAAGGTCTCTTGGCAGAAAAAGTGGAAATAGCAAAATTGCCAGTCGAGCTGTTTTTTTTCCTTTTTTGAGTTCTTCAATTTTTGAGGATAGAATAGTATCAGTAGCTAATGCCTGACCACTAAAATCTCCGCCCACCTCCTGATCCAGTTAAGTCCAAATTTGATATATTGTTCCCTGTAATATGAATCGGCAACTCTGAAAGTTTAGAACCTTTCCAAAAAGAATAGCCCTTCTGTATGCAGCATCGCCAAGTTAAGCACCATAAGATGTTGGATCTGCGATAATGGAGATGAGTCTGATAAGAAGAAGGGCTGCTAATGGTACAGACATTGATAGATGTAAATAGTAATTAAGTATTTAAATTATTATAACAATTAAAAGTATCGAAATTATTATAATCGAATGAAGCTCTGAGATCAGTAGACTTCGCTACAGCCTGTCGTTAGTCATACAAACCAAAAAATCTTTGTTTGAAGGTCCCCCTTTACCCATATGATGGATAGGAACCATAACAAGTTGCATACATGTGTAAGAGACACCCATGTATCAGATGCTAGTATTTTTATCATCGGGGCATTGATTACGTGCGAGTGTGCATGCGCACAGGAACAGTGCAAGGCAGGGTCTTGTCAATCAAAGAATCATTTTTTTACCTAGCCATACTGCATTGGGACATTAGTGGTTTTTTCTCTTCTTGTTCGGTTCACAAACCATAAATTTTTTTCATTGACTAGTTGCTGATGAGCATTGTTGCTATGCTCCTGTCCGCAAGCATGTAATATAATGTGCTGTAAATTGCACTCTCAGAGGTTAATTTCTCAGGTAGTGCATCATGAAGTGAGGTAAAAAGATTTGCCTAGATCTCAGAAATTTTTGAATGATATCTCATCGAAAATTCAACAATTTTAAGTGTGAGAATTTCCATAAGTTTCAATTGCGTTTTCTTTTCTCTTAACTTCGTCGTAGTTAATCAGGAAGCAATTTTCAGAAAAAACATGATTGATTCATACTTGAATAAATTAGTTAAAAATGTTGAATTTTTTCTTGAACTGTGAAATTGATGTTAGTATTTATGAGAGGTTCATTATAGACACTTATACTTCTAAGCCACTGGACTTCCCTGCTTTTTAAAGCGCATTCTCAATGCATTTCAGATAAGCATCAAAATAATCAGTCTTGTTTTCTGTTACTATTCTTTTAAAGCACACTTTTGTCAGCTGCCATTTAGGAAGTCAAAAGAAGTAAAGCTCCTAAATAAGCACCTAGATCATAGTATAACGTTTACATGAACTAATAAAGAAAAAGGATACAATTCAAGAAAGATATTTTCTTTTAGTTATCACAACAGTTGTTGGATTTAGTTTCGAAAAGTGGGAAATTGAAAAAACTACATTATACTCATCACATTTTACCTTCTCTTCCTAGATTGACAGTAAATTAATGATCAATATGAAACTTTAGCGGCTCGTCTTTTTTGCAATAGAATAGAACCCAACTTGAAGGGGACTTTCCAAAAGGTATTGCTCAATGATGATGCTTTAGGTAAATATTTGTAATTATTAAGACTCTGTAGCACTGAAGCAGCGCTTTGAAAGCCGTAGTTGGAGCCCAGTATTTATTTTATTTTCCCGGTGAATAGCAGTTTCCTGTGCCGTGCACGAATTCCCTATGTTAAAAATACAGCTTAATTTGATCCATTTGTCAACCTTGCTAAACGAGACAAAAACTGTTGTTGCATGCGTGTTACTGTCCAAGCCTCCATAGTAATTTGCATTTTTGTTTCGTATTGTAAATTTCGATTTTGTACAAATAGCAAAATAAAGGACCTACGTTCTTTTTTTTTAAAGAAAATATCTATCTTGTTTTATTTTATTTTACTTTCTAAAGGCCAATACACAACTTGGCCGTGGAATATTTGTTTTCAAAATTAGCTTTGATCAACTTTATTTATCCTAACCTTTTGCAGTTAAAACTTTTCCAGTTCGGTTGTAAATTTAACACTTCATAAATGACATGAACTAGAGACCTAATATATTGATGGTTAAAGTGTGAGCCCACCTATATTCATTGTGGTGTCTCAAAATTTCTACTACATTCCTTCGAACAGAAATGAGACGATTTACTGGACTAAAATTTGTATAGAATATTTTGTTAATAGAGCAGATAAATCAAGGAGGTCTGCAACAACGCAGTAGTAATACCTATGTAGTTTCAAACTTCCGCCATCAATATAGGATACTAAAATGACTTTTTGTGGTTAATATATGAGACTTCCTGCACTGGCTATTCACAAGAGGATCTGAGCATATGTCCAGGTGTCTGATGAAAGGTAGGGAGTAGGGATATAGTGAAAAACTCGAAATTTTGAGAGCTGACATCTTGATTGTCTACCAAATTTCCATTTCATTTCTTCTTTATAGATGCCAAGACTCTAATAACAAGGTAATTAGATTTTTAGATGAATTCTAATTAACAGACATTAATTCTAATAATAACAGAAAAAACTTTTAAAAACGGACTTTATTAAAACATTAATTGTGTTGACTTGACAAGTCAATAAGGTCATTTGGGTTCCCGCAAGAATCAAAGTTTTTTGCTTTAACCAATCTATCCTCTATGTGATGGAAAGAGACTGAGGAAATTTAGCAATGCAGTGCAAGTTCTCTCATCAACATTACTCGGAGAATACGATGGCCACATGCCAGAGTCCAAAATTCAATCCTTGAGAAGAAATCAGCATTTCCAATGTGCGTAATTTTGGCTGATTTTAGACAAAACTAGGGGTAGTATCATATTTTCGTGACATTTTAGGAAAGTAGAATAGATCATTCATCAAAAATTCCTGCTTCTTGCAGGAGCTCCATTACACAAACAAGCGATTTTTCACGCAAAAATCAGTTGCAAAATGAAATAAACGTTTAAGTCTAGAACCAAACGAACTTTCACTTGCAAATTTTCACCATAGCGTAAGATGCGATACACATGGCTGTGAAAAACTTAGTCATACTAATTAACAATAAAACTGATAAATTATGCATAAAAAAATATTATCTATGACTACTAATCTAGCAGAGAGAGAAGAAAAACCCGTGTACTACTAATCACACAAACCTGAGGAGAAAAATTCCTGAGAAAAAGGTATACATTGTTATTTTACAGTTAACTTCAATTCTACAGTGATGTGACCATAATAATCAGTGGCCTTTACTACAAAATTGAAGACTATAACCCTTTATAAAATATAAAAACTGCGAATCTGGGTGGTTAATACTGTATTAAACAATCAAAAAAGAAATGGTTGACCTATGGCCAACAATTAAAAGACCCCTAGAAGTAGACGACTGAAGGCTATTTTTGACAGTTAAAAAGTTTTTAAAAGTGGTGAAAAAGCTGCAATGAATATTATAAAAAATATTTAATACATTTGGTTGACTAAAAACTAAGAAAAAGAATTACAACTCCTGATATTTTCAATACAAATATGAGAGTGTAATCGGTTGAAAGAAAATTTTTTGTTGAAATTCTTTGATAGCTAAAAATATTAAAATTCTTCATTCTGCGGTGCGTTTCTAAAAACACTTATAAGCTATAAGAAAAGGCAAGCTCTATTATTAAAACTATTTTCACCAAGAATTTTTAGTCTCATTTTATTTCATTCAGATTGAGGATTTTTACCTGCTGTAGAAAAATACTCGTAATATGTGCTCAATTTTTAAAATAAATAGATCAATCAATGAAAACTCAAGATCAGCTCAAATGTTATTTGTAATTTGCATTATTAAAAATTAGTGGCCAGAGAAATAAGACGTAAAATTGAAGGTATTTTGGGAGCGTTTCTCATTGGCCTGAGGCTTCTATATGCAGCCATGACCTACAGTTTCAGCCACCATTAATGTAATGTAACATGGTTGCTGAGCATTCTGTATAAGATAGTTTCATCTGATCTTTAGAACTTTCCTGAAAATGTTTACTTCAAACAGCGATTGCATCGCAAATACGGTCTACAATTGCGACCAAAAAGTGATTTAAAAAAAAAAAAAAAAAAAAAAAAAAAAAAAAAAAAAACATATGAGATTAAAAGGATACACCACAATCAATTCTTCATGTGACATCAGGAAATCTATTGGAGCGATATTTTCCCATTAGCAATTTAGTTGTAATTCCGGCGAATTGGAAAGTAATTATCTCAGCTAAAATTTGAATAAATAATAATAATAAAAATTGGAGAAACTAAGGTATTCTCATTTTTAAATTTACTATTCCATAGTAGTTACATAAAAATTAAGCAACAGCTGTATTGCACGACTAAGATTGACGGACTAGAGCAGAGATTGATTTTTGATCAATCACTCACTCATTTTCAGAGAGAAAATTCACATACACAGCAATATATTAACACAACCATGGTGGCTCATAACATGCTCTTCTATGTTGTTTTGATATGTGCTTTTATACGGACAAAGGGCGCAAGAAAGCAATCCTTCACTTGGATGCATTTTCATATGAGTCTTAAAATCTGAGTACTGCTCAAACTTGACGTAGCAATACTTGCATCGCAGCAGCTGTTTGAAAGCTGGTAATGACACATATTTTTCCATGTAGGAGCTGGAAAGATCAGAAGTCTTTGAACTACTGGAGGAAGGAAGTGGATTTTCACAGGACTTTCCACTGGAAAAATTTGAAGATTTGTACTGCCCATCCTCATACAAAGATTTGGAACAACCTGCTGACTCCAGAACAAATTTTTCATCCTTCTTCAGAGACAAATGTGAATTTTCTGATCCACAAGCAGATGTAGAGTTAAAATGTTGAGATGTATGGCTTCCACATGGAATTTCAAGTGGCTTTCCATCTGTCCCAGGGGTGCATGCTGAGTTTTCTGTACAGCTTATTAAATGCTGCTTCAGGAACTTCTTGCTGCCATAACTTTTAAAATTGCAATGGGCACAAGAATACACAATTTTGGAGAGGTTTGATTGGGTAGATCTTGGATAGTTGCACTGCAGAACGTTTACTTTCCTGTCTGGTCTTCCCTCGTAGGGGACGGATCTTCTTCGCCATTGATGATTCACTTTCAGTGTGCTAGATCCCAATCCCGTCTCTCTTATCCTTTCAGTTATGTTCTGTGAAATGTCGATCTTTCCATGGGCAGGCAGTGCTGTTGTCCATAATGAATCATTTTTAGAAAATCCCAAAGCTTCCGAATCAATTAAACGAGTGAAATTTATTGGCGGACTCATAATGTGCGTTTCAGGTTGAATTTTCGCTGAAACCGAACTAGTGTTGGATTTTAGACCTTCCTTTGAAGACTTTTCCTTCCTATCCTGCAAGCTTTTCAGTAAAGCCTTGCTGTCTGCAGTTTTCCTAATCTGATAGCAGGAGTCATCATGACAAGAGCAACAGTTCTCAGCACCGAAAGTTGTAAGCAACTGTTCCAAACCTGATGAAGACTCTTCATTTTTGAGTTTCTGGGTGACTAATGAGCAATGGCCGAAATGATTTTGAAAGTCACCTTGACGCAGTGTCGGACATTGAGCTAAGTGTTTATTCTCGGAGTGCTCAACAGTCTGATTTTCCAGGATAAATTCATCAGCACCCTAGAAAAAAAAATAATTATTATTTTCACCTCAAAAAAAAAAAAAATCCTACTGGTATTCTTACCACTCCTGAAAAATAACCTCGCTCAGATGACAACAATGGCTGTTTGTAAAGTTCCTAATGTTCCAATCGTATTCATTGCTAGTAGGGTCGGCAAAATTGACCCTCCACTATAACGTTAAATTAATTGGCATTTTTTTCACCCCATGCTTTTACCCCTCGAGTTATGAGGTACCTACATTGGGACGTATTTCTGCTAAACAAAACTGAGCAATTTGAATTCCTTTTGAGGATTTTAGAATCTCGGATGGCATGTTTTGTCAAGCGGACCTAAGAGCCATGGAAGAGCATTGTGAGCATGGGACGGAATAAGCTTGTCCATAAACTTTACCCACCAATCCAACCCGTATTCCCTTTCTTTCCCCCATACCGCTTTGTTCCGTTTAGCAGAAATACGTCCATTTAAGGCCTGATTCAACCTTCAGGAAGATAAAATAAAAGAGGAGAGAAAAAATAGAATAAAATACTACCTTTGGATTTGAAATATCTGTTCTTGGGTCAGGGGTTGATAATTCCTCAGCAACAGTAAGGAATTTATTTGCGAAGAATTCGGACTGAGATGTGCTGCCTGTAAACCCTCCTTCAGATATACCTAGAAAGAGAAAATAACAAATTTAAAAGTCTTGATAAGTACCAGAGAAGTTGGCGAAAAGGCACAGTTTACAAAACGAATGGTTATGGTGTATGGTTGAGGCCGTAAAAATATTCTTTCCTAAGACGTTGAGGCTATCTTAAACCATAGGAATTATATTGGTTAAGGAGGCCTTAATGTATAGGGAACGACTATGAATGCAACCCTGCCAGCTTTGTAAAAGGACCTCCATGTGCACTAATTTAGGGACAGCTGGAGTATTTTTTTCTTTACACAAGTGATGAGAAATAGGCATGCACTACTTCTCGACATTGTGTATTACTCTAATTTTTGTCATCAGTGTGTTTATTTGGTTCAACCTTTCGAAGACAAAACATAAGGGAGAATATGACCTGGTCAAAGACCTCATGTTCGCTGAAACAAAATGATAAGTAGGAAAACACAGTACGTTGATTTACAATTGTAAAAAAATGTAGAGAAACAATACCTTGTCAGATCGTTACATGGAAATTTATTCAAGGAAATGATTGAGTTCAAGAATGCATGGACTTTGAATTGTAGAGAGCTGACGACATGAAAAGAAGTTAAAGAGCAACTCATTTAAAATGCAGAAATGATACCTAAGCATACTCATACTTTATGGGTGCTTCAGTACTCTGCCAAGTTATGGGCAGATATGGAGTTGAAACCAGGGTAAAATATTTAAAATTAGGACAAACTAAGGAGGTAAGATGATAAGGGCCGAAACTTCAAGGACATTTGTATATACCTGGAGCTTTGATGTCTTGGGACATGACCTAACTCAAATTCTTTCAAAGAGGAAAATACTTCAACGTAGGTGATGAAATGCTTTTCCAGAGAGCGTAAGTAAGAGGGCACCTTGGCTAATTTATAAAGAGCGGATGAAAACACAGAGATTCACTCAACTAAGTACTAGTGAAGATTTGCTGAATCATAGCGCAAAATTCCGGTAGTCCGATGATTGCAAATCCGTCCGAAATTCTAATTGCATAATTTGCACAGCACCGAACAAGTTTTGTGTTTACATCACGTGTGTCACGTGGTTGGTCACGTTTGTTGTTGCCAACTTTGGCTGCCAAAATTGGCAAAGCTGGTTCGGCTCTCGAGTTGAATTTTGAAATTATAGCACAAAATTAGGCAAAATATCGGCACAAATTCTGAAATCTGAATGATTATCGCGTTAAATCGGAGGTTTTAAACGGTTAAAATCTTCAATTCGTAATTTAATAAATTCTCGGAAGAAGACCTTTGCAACTTGACCAGGGCTTTACTGTCAGTGCAGCCTGATTAATGCGGATGACGTGTTGGCTGATGGCGCTAAATTTAAATCACATCCTGGTAGTGGACGAAAATAGAGAATTTGCAGGGGTGTTAAATTTTGTGAAATTCATCTTCAAAATGATACTACTGGGAAAACTAAGCATGAGAATATTGCTGGTTTCTAAATTGAACAATTATAGGAGAAAATATGCAAAAATAACCTAATCTGCTAAAATACATGTGTTTAAATGGGCAAAGCCGCCAGATGACATCATAGGACGGCACATTTTCTCACTTGTAAATCTATTTTTCTCAAATTTTCCACTTCAGAAAAAAATTATGAAAAATACTGCGAACTCAGCTCATTAATCACTCTCAGAAGAGCAATAACATTTTGTGTGCAAATTCTCCATTGGGCATACCGTTACAGAGCAGTAAAATGAGCCTAATATTTTTACCGAGGATTTATGGTTATTAGAAAATTCACACACTTCACGTCAAATTTATAGATTTATAGCCGATTTTATTGTATTCATGCTTTCACTAGAGAGATGCCTCATCTTACAACTTGGGTAGGCTCATCAATTATTATGCCTTAAAGATCCTTCAAGGAGTAACAATGAATAAGTATGGTTCTCAGCACTTGGTGCTTATAATAGGAAGAAGGGTACATTACCCAGTTCCCTAATAAAAGTTGACTTTTTGCCTTGTTTCACTCCTGTTAGATTAGTTTACTAAACAATGATTCGTTAGTTTGGTACAACGGAAAAAAATTTTACTCCACCTTTCCAATGCATTCAACCCCATTGTTTTCATTACATATTGGTATGTAATGTTATGTAATGTTATGTAATGGTATACATTATAATGGCCGATGGCTAAAGTTCAATTATGCATGACTCAGATAGCGACATTGTAAGTCTCCTTTCATTTTTTATTTTTCTGAGGAAAAATTAACTGATGGTTTCTACTGAAATGCAAATGTTCTAGAAAATTTTTTGAATTTTATGATCAAAATTATACCGTAAAACAGTACTTATATTTTATTGGGTAAATTATACTTGCAATTAGATTTGACAAGGTACAAAAGGGTTGGAGGAATAATAAATACCTACTGCTCTCGTAGGAAATACATCCTGTTTTATTTTTCACCAAAAAAAAAAAATAATAAGAAAAAAAGGAGAAAAAAGAAGTATTTAGGAATAAGATAACATTTTAACATGAGAAAAAAATAAATATGATAAAAAAATAATAATTAAAAAAAAAATATTGACATAAGTATGATACAAAAATAGTACAAAGCATTGAGAAGCATAACCTTTTGGTTGAGATATTTTCCCTTTTGCTGAGGCTTGGCGGAGAGCAAAAGAACCTAAAAATATCAGTTTTCAAGCCTGAATAGAGTACATAGGATAACAAAATACATAAACTTGGAAAAAAATAATGACTTTGCTCGGTGAATGCTAAAGATTCTTCCTTTACACTTCGTTAATAGCCACTTAAATTTAAATACTTCTGTGTCTCCTACATGTCACTTTCACACAAAAAAGTTGGGGCTTGCAAGTCTGATTATAGGTATCTGATTCAATTGAAATTTTCATACTTCAAGAATTAGTACTACATGCTGAATAGGTTGAAGTTATGAGAGTGCTACCAGAATTAATACAGTTTTTCTTCCTCTTTTTCACTTAGATTTCGCACAGCAGGCTTTAGAGCGGTTGCACAAGACCGACACCCACACAAACAAGAAAAACAACATATTTGATAGCAAGCCCTAGGGTGAACTATTTAAGTAAACTATAGATGCTTGAACAGAGCCCTTGAATCTGTACAATTCTAAAAAAAAAAAAAAAAAGGTGGAGCAGTATTTCAGTCAAATTGGAAAATTTTAAAAGGTCACTTAACAGCCTTGAAGCAGCAAAAATTACCTAATTCCTGAATGAGCTACCATATGCATTGTACAAATTTATGAAAAATTATCGCCCACAGATCAGAGAGATTGAATGATTCGGTAGAGTTTCAAAATAAGAAAAGGAATGTGATACAGTTCTGAGGCAATAAAAAATGCAATTTTTAATCTTCTAGGATTGAATGTGTATTGAAACGAAAGCAATGACACTAAATGCAAAACCAGACAGGCCTAGTCCGTCTAATGGTTTGTATGGAATTTTTACTGTTCCAAAAGGAACTTACCTAATGAAGCTAAAATATTTTTAAAACTTTCTTGAAATATTACGACATTTTGTAAATTTTTGCAAAATATTTTTGGAGCACTCACATATTCACTTCTGATGACACAACACTGAAAAACTCAATTGTAGGTAACTTGTTGATTTGCGACTCAAAGTAGCATTTAATCTGTCTACTTTCATTCCCACCATCCTCCTGTATGTTATGCATTTTTTAAACTGCAATGGTGAACTAGCTTTATATGTGAGAAATTCTTCCAAGAGAGGTTTTTGACAATTCGGAATTTGAACATTTGTATATTTTATTTTTTAATTAATAAATTTTAATCAAATAGGACACAGCTTCTTTCAAATTTGGCCAAAGTTTGATGGAGAAAATAATCTTAAAACTATCTTAGGAAAAAGGCGGCTGTACGTATAAACATGAGCTAAATTTAACTATGCCCTCTAAATATTTGGCAATGTAATAAAAGTAAAAGTTGTACTAAGAAAGGTCAGGAATGAGCCAAGATTGCTCCTGAGCACACTTGCATACTTTTCAGGCTTTTAGGAGACAAAGCATATTTGGAATACTTTTAACAGAATAGAGTTAACCTCTTGACTGATGCTACTTTACGTCTACCTGATTACCAAGGAAAAATTTCAATGTTTCAAAGTTTTGATTTTGAAATTTTATCAGATGAGCGGAAAGTAACATTGCAATTTGTTTCATGAGATAGGGAGCTGATCTTGCAGAAAACCAGCAGCAACTTTGTGTTTCTTGCAAAATTGTAAAAATAAATAATTGATTGAATTGAAAATTCTTGCTGCATGCAAGAACTCCATTTCTCTTGAAATACGGCTCTTTTACAGAGGAGATTATACCAGCATCAACAAGGCAATGATGAGGCTCGGACATTAAGTCAAAAACAGTAAAAATTAATTATAGAATAAAAAGAATGAAGTGTAGGTCAGGAGAAAATAACTATTTTTTTCTGACACCTGGAAACTTTGACCTGGAACAGCTACCATTCCGAAAATGAGTATTTTCACTTTAAAGTGACGAAAGTTCACATTTTGCATAAATCTATGATTAAGGTACTGCACTTAACGAGAACACTTTTATGGAAGTTGTCATTCTATGATATAAACTAGGTTTTTGGAGAAAAAAAAAAAAGGGGGGGGGGGGGGGAGAGGTGGTTTTGATACAAAAATCTTTGGATAAGACAGTCATCGTGTTCATGACGGACAAGAAATTCTACAACAGCAACAAGTACTGAAGAAATAGCTCATTGAATTCATATTATCATGATTTCATCAAGTTCCTTCTACAGACACTGAACTCAATTTAAAATTTCTTAAGAAAGATACGACAAAATGTCTTAGGAATGTTTTCTTTCGTATTTTTACAGTAAACACACTTTCTGATGCACCTTCCCTCAATTTTAGTGAATACTATGAATTTTAATTAAACAGTTATAATTTCAAACATACTTATTTAGATGAAACTCTTCTACATAAATCCAGTACCTCAATCAAGAAACTTTAAGGTACGCCTACCGATGTCTGCTACCAAGTTGCTGAGATATTACAGTTAAGTCGCTAACTTACAAACAAAAGTTGTTAATTAATACCATAAATTGCAAGGATGCCAAACAGTTTAACATCAAGAACCACAATTTAGGGGTCTAAAAGACAAATCTGAAGTAAATATCCGCCTGAAATCGTATACTATAACTTTCTCTATTACAAAATTACGAACTATTGATTGACAAATAAGATTTTCTTTACAATCATGGTGAGACTGTCACAACAATGCAGCAACAATTTAATTACCATTTAATTCCTCAGTTGCAAAAAAATTTAATGAGACCACATTAGAACTTGGATTATGTTTTATCACTTAGAATATATTTAATGAAAAAATTAGTTTCTGTAAGGCACGGTCTGGTGACCGTCTAAAAGTATCATGAGTTTGAGGCAAAAAATTGGAAATTTTGATTTTTCAGGTGTGAAAATGTCAATATTTCAGAAAATTTATACTGATTTGGAAAAAGAAGTGTATACTTGTTTTTAATACAACTAAAACTTTCAAAATTTCTTTTCAGTTACAAATGATAAAAAAAAAGAACGTAGCCACTAAAGGAGAAAAATGCAGGAACATAAGAATGTCCAAAAATGATAAGAGTCAACCATGACAACATCAAGTTAACAATAACTACTTGATTCAAAATATTGAAAAAAAGGAGAAAAAGAAACAAGATTATGCTACATTAAGTTTGAGACTGAGCACTGTATGTACACCAAATAGTTCAACATTAACAAGAAGAGATTTGCAAATTAAGCAGGGGAGTTTTTTTTTTTTACAAAGAAAGGAAATGGTTCCATTATTATCTTCTTTTTGGTATGATACTGCAATTAAAAATATCAGAGATACCAAGATATCTTTCAACATTAAACAGAAAAGGCAAATCCCTTTCACTGGTTAAAAAAATATTAACGGGAAACTCACAATGAGTCAAAAGATTCTGGTATTTTCCTTAAATTTATAAATCAAAAGTTAAGTTCTAAAAATAAACCATCATTAATCACAGAAAGCTTTAACTTAAACTTAATTATAGGAAAACAGAGCACTAACAACAGACTAACGAGTATGGCAGTGAGCAACAAGCGCCACACATCGTTGCGGAAACATGTTCATCGAGTTCTAAGTTTCAAAGTGTTTGAAAATAGAAGTGACATATGCCATGACTTGGTTCCAATCAGGCCTCTCCTGCTGGATCATGTCAACTATGTTCTGGAAAAAAAACATAAAAATCTTTACAATTGACGAATCTTTCCCGAAAAAATAACAATAGAAAGATCAAAGTTAACAATCCTGAGGACTCTTGTTATTCTTTCCAATAAATATAAATCTAATCTTGCAACATGTGACACTTTTCGCTTGGTGTTTGAAATACTGAGTAGTTAGTTTAAGTACTGATTTTCTGCTTTTGCTGCAAGATTTTAACATACTTGAACATACTTGTTTGAAATACTGAGTAGTTAGTTTAAGTACTGATTTTCTGCTTTTGCTGCAAGATTTTAACATACTTGAATTAAAATTAGATACGCTGTATTAGATTAATTATGATTACGTTGGTTGCAATTTACAAGGTTTCATATCTGTGAAGAGGCAAGTCACCCCATCATGCGTAATTATTACTATCACTCTACTCAAAACCAGAGCTGACTTTTCTTGGAGAAAGAAATCTTCACAGCTACTAGAAAATTAAAATTGAGTCTCAATACTGACAGCTATGATCACAAAATCCAAAAGCCTAAAAAGGCCTACTTAAAAGGTCTGTATACCTATATGGACATATGAAAACTCATTTCTCATTGATTTTGTCAAGTTGCGGTTCTTGAGGAAAAAGTGTCTACTATTTTGATGTATCTGTCTGAAGAAAAGGTAAAAAATGGCGCGCGCGGTGGGATATGGGGGCAAATACGCAGAAGTAATACCGATGAAGCACTACACAGTCCTTTTTGCCCACATGGCAGCTCTTCATCCTTCGTCATTTCGTGCTTTGACTACAGACAATTGTTCAGAAAATATCCATTTTGGAGACCCTGAAAAAGGACCCTACAACAAAACGGCCAAATCGGCCTAAACACGGAATCGTACGATTTTCTCAGGGATGATAGAGGATCTTCCCAGACACTCAAAACTGGTCATATTTTTTGCCTAACCCCCAGGGAAAAGGGGGGAGAGGGGGTCAAAATCAAAACCTTTAAATTAGCATAACTTCTCAACGGTTTGTCGTAGAAAGATGATCTTGGTGTCAAAAGGACCCCGCACGGTTCTTATGGAAAATTGCCCTCGGTCAAATGCGTTGAAACTTCAGTATGTTGTGCAGCATGTCATCGTGAACAAAAGTTCCAATAGGCCAAACAAGATCCCATGTGCGGTTTTCGAGATATTCGCCGTTTTATGTGCGTAAACGGAGGTTTCGCGCGCTCCCGCCGGAGCCATACCATTGTGCGGCGCCGCTCGTGCCCTTCCCTCCCAGTCACTCTCCGCTGCCCCGCCGCCCATACCTTGGCTCCTCTATCGCTCCAACTACGACGCTCACGAGGCTGCGCCCATCATTACCGGACCGCGCCCGCACGCCGTCTTCTTACGCGGCCTCTTCTTCGGCCATGTCGCCTCTGTTTCTCGGCGATCCTTTCTCTAAGTCTTCAGAAACGTTTAAGAAGTCCATTTTTACTAAACATGATAATGCTAATAACACAAATAATACAAAAAGAGAGGAAAAACAAATGATAATCCATGCGAAAGTACGTAGGAGAGTTGGAATGCCTAAGAGACGTTGAATAAAACAAACTTTTTTTTATTGTCTTCCCTCTTCCTTTCTTTCTTTTTTTTCTTCATTTTTCTCATGTGGAAGCAGTGAAAGTAAATTCTGTCGGAAGATGATGTTGATGTTTTTTCTTTTGTTTTTTCTTTCTTTCAATAATGACGTGGCGGAGGTTGAAGGTAATTAGTCGGCTGACGATGCCCAAGTATAGGAATTAAGTTTGCTTTAGTCTTGACTTAGCTGAACCGCACCAATGGAGGAGGAGAGAGGGATCATTAATAACTGAACTCTAGGAAGAGAGATGTCCATTTAGGCGTAAATGGTCACATTTTAAGTCGCTCCAACTTGCAGCACCACCTTATCAGCCATCTTATTTTCTGCTGATCGTATCCTCTGATCAGATTGTACATCCAAGACGAACTCCAAAGAGATGATGAACAAGAGTTGCACGTCGATCGTAACATTCATGCGCATTCGCGGCTTTTTTGCGAGTACGAGTTTACGATCGGCGATCAGAACCATCGACCTTCGAAAGTTACTTAGGGATTTTCTTGCAATGGTCTTCCAGCCGCATCTTTAATGTCTTTTTTATGGAAGCTGGAGAAAACTCGTACTCACAAAAAGCCGCGTACGCGCATGAATGTTACGATCGACGTGCAACTCTTGTTCATCATCTCTTTGGAGTTCGTCTTGGATGTACAATCTGATCAGAGGATACGATCAGCAGAAAATAAGATGGCTGATAAGGTGGTGCTGCAAGTTGGAGCGACTTAAAATGTGACCATTTACGCCTAAATGGACATCTCTCTTCCTAGAGTTCAGTTATTAATGATCCCTCTCTCCTCCTCCATTGGTGCGGTTCAGCTAAGTCAAGACTAAAGCAAACTTAATTCCTATACTTGGGCATCGTCAGCCGACTAATTACCTTCAACCTCCGCCACGTCATTATTGAAAGAAAGAAAAAACAAAAGAAAAAACATCAACATCATCTTCCGACAGAATTTACTTTCACTGCTTCCACATGAGAAAAATGAAGAAAAAAAAGAAAGAAAGGAAGAGGGAAGACAATAAAAAAAAGTTTGTTTTATTCAACGTCTCTTAGGCATTCCAACTCTCCTACGTACTTTCGCATGGATTATCATTTGTTTTTCCTCTCTTTTTGTATTATTTGTGTTATTAGCATTATCATGTTTAGTAAAAATGGACTTCTTAAACGTTTCTGAAGACTTAGAGAAAGGATCGCCGAGAAACAGAGGCGACATGGCCGAAGAAGAGGCCGCGTAAGAAGACGGCGTGCGGGCGCGGTCCGGTAATGATGGGCGCAGCCTCGTGAGCGTCGTAGTTGGAGCGATAGAGGAGCCAAGGTATGGGCGGCGGGGCAGCGGAGAGTGACTGGGAGGGAAGGGCACGAGCGGCGCCGCACAATGGTATGGCTCCGGCGGGAGCGCGCGAAACCTCCGTTTACGCACATAAAACGGCGAATATCTCGAAAACCGCACATGGGATCTTGTTTGGCCTATTGGAACTTTTGTTCACGATGACATGCTGCACAACATACTGAAGTTTCAACGCATTTGACCGAGGGCAATTTTCCATAAGAACCGTGCGGGGTCCTTTCCAGAAAAATGAGAGCTTTCAGAATATGTGTATGAAATTATTTAAATTTTAAAATTTGACCCACTTTTGGGGCATTTTACAAGGTCCCCCTTTCGTAAATTTTCGTTTTTTGAGATTTTCGGTTGTTCGGTTCGCACGGATTAAAACAAAAACAATTTCAAATGAAAGTAGAGCGTTTAAGCTTTAAAACAAGCCCAAGATGATCTTGGGGAAACGATTAGAAACGGAGTTATGAGTCTTCAAAGTTGACGCGGCGCGCAGGAACCTTGTATGTTCCGAGTCTCAAGGTCACCTGCGCGCCCCGGATTGCCTGCAGGTTGCAAGTTTTTGTGTTTTTATGCTTCTGTAGGTCATTTTTAATGTAAATCATTCAATGAAGATAGTTTAATCGAAATTTTTTAATTTTACGGGAGGAGCGAGAGGGGGCTTAGAGTATCAACCATTATGTCCATCATACCTCATTAAACATTTGCTGACGATGACGATTCTGCTCTTATAATTTAGAAGAAACCATGGACCCTCAGTTCAAATATACATATGCTCCATACAGAACTGAACCATTTAGAAATTATAACCCATTGATGCCAAATTTTGGGGTACCCCTAATTTTAAATTTTTTTAATTGAGCTATAAGCTACAGCGCTTGACGGAACTCACTTGGTAAAGCCAAATAGTTTCTCGTAGAAGCAGACGAGCTTTGAGCTTCAAGACAAGTCTCAGTTATTCTTGAGGGGGCTATTTGAAACGCAGTTAAAATTTTTTGACGTTAATGTGGTGTACCTCGCCGAAGGCCCATTGTGTAAAATTAAAAAATTCTGATTAAACTATCTTCATTGAATGATTTACATTAAAAATGACCTACAGAAGCATAAAAACACAAAAACTTGCAACCTGCAGGCAATCCGGGGCGCGCAGGTGACCTTGAGACTCGGAACATACAAGGTTCCTGCGCGCCGCGTCAACTTTGAAGACTCATAACTCCGTTTCTAATCGTTTCCCCAAGATCATCTTGGGCTTGTTTTAAAGCTTAAACGCTCTACTTTCATTTGAAATTGTTTTTGTTTTAATCCGTGCGAACCGAACAACCGAAAATCTCAAAAAACGAAAATTTACGAAAGGGGGGCCTTGTAAAATGCCCCAAAAGTTGGTCAAATTTTAAAATTTAATTGATTTCATACACATATTCTGAAAGCTCTCATTTTTCTGGAAATTTTGACACCAAGATCATCTTTCTACGACAAACCGTTGAGAAGTTATGCTAATTTAAAGGTTTTGATTTTGACCCCCTCTCCCCCCTTTTCCCTGGGGGTTAGGCAAAAAATATGACCAGTTTTGAGTGTCTGGGAAGACCCTCTATCATCCCTGAGAAAATCGTACGATTCCGTGTTTAGGCCGATTTGGCCGTTTTGTAGTAGGGTCCTTTGAGCCCATCAGCCATCTATCAAGTTACTTAACATAAAATCTTGTTTAGTTGCTTGGTCAAAAGAATGAGGAACAAAAGTAACGAGACTTACAAGAGTGGTGGGAATGCCGACAGACTCAGCTGCAGCAAAGGCTATTGAGAAGTTTCTGCGCTTTTCGTTTGGTGTGAGCGTATGGTAAGGCACCCGGTCTGGTAAGTATGAATGAAGGATGGCACACAGAGCTAGACCGTCATTCCAGGAGGAACTGAAGTTGGTAATATCGATGTTTCCATAACCTGCAGTCTTATTCTGACACCACTTAAGTAGCGCGTTCCTCTTTGATCCACCATTCTTGACTAATACACTCAATGGATCCTTCCTCTCACCTACAACAGACATGTTACAAGTATAGGAAACTAAGAAGGCATTTCAGTTGAGAGTCAGGTTTACAACTAGAAATCATAAGCATGCTTACAGAGGTTTACAAGTCTTACAAGGACATAACAATGCTAAAAAGCCCAGCAAGTTATAATTGGACATATTTATGATAAAAGGAACCAGTTCTCCAGCATTTTGGTAAACATTTCAAGACTTGATCTTTTGATTGATAATTTCTGAATTTTAGGACATTTTTTCAAAACCTCCAGATATCACTCTGAAGTCTGTCAGGTACTTGTTCACAAAATCACACCAAGAAAAATTTTAAAATAGCTTAAAAAGTTCGTTCCAAGTGAATATCGCAAATTGGAGGGCAAAGCGATTCACGAATTCACTGATAGAGTAATTTCAAAGTATTTTTTTGTCAAATTCTATACCCATTACCTGACGTTTTACAGCATGATGAGATGCTCTGAAATCCTGAGGTATCATCATAGAATTTAGAAATTATCAATCGATCTATCAACAATCAAATCATTCTCCAGAGAGCTGAAAACCCACTTAAAAACCTCATTAGAAGATGATAGCTCTCTTCTGATTCCGAATTTCAAGCTTCAACAGTGTTAGCCTTACTATTCGACTTTAAAAAAATCTTACTGCATTCTGCAGTTCATTTAAGAGTATGTAAAACTATTCGCATCCATGACATGGCGTAGCTGGCTGAGGGTCAAATGAGTTTTTATCCCTTTCATTACCGCAGACGCAGCATCTGCATTCAGCAAAATCAAATCCTTCCTGCAGAATCTCACAATTACTCCGCAACCTTTGTTCTGAAGTATTTACATTTATTGAGGAGGATCTGAAGTACAAGTTTCTACACTTCCTGATGCTCGCTCCCATGTGTTTGCATGACAAACGCAGAATTTAGCCTGCTAATGAAGGGGTTAAGGTTAACGCGCGGGCAAATTTTTATGGAAAACATTGTACCTTTTCTCTGATTTACAAGCACCATTCCTAGGCAAAAGGACTTACATCAAAATAGGAAGGGAAAGAAAGGAAAAAAGGAAAATTGACCGATAATACCGAACTCTAATATTATAATACCAACTGAGAACTAAAAGAGTCCTGCACTCTATGAGTAAAATGTATTATTCAAATCCTTCATTCTGATACAAACATTTTATAATTGAGTACCTCAGTTGATACTCATCTTAAAAACGTGCAGTTGATGGATACTTAAATTAATACTGTGAAGAAATAAAGGAAAGTGAACAGAGAAAAAGGACAGATACATACTCAAATCATTGCAGCTATTTCTGCGAGCAACAAATTCCATGCCACGTGATGCTGCTAGAATTGATGCAGTGGGCGATGCATCTTCAACAGACTTTGCATTCTTTAAAGATTCATGACCATCTAAATCAAACCAAAATAGAATATAACTACTTAAAAAATCCATTCAACATGCAGCAAGACTGATACAAATCAACATAAACTCTACAACCGGTGCTCAGCTCATGACGTCAAGGCTTGAGGATCAGTATTTTTAGTTTAAAAATAACTTTCAATCGTAAACAAGACAAGAATATTCTCTTCTCAGTAAAGAGCCTCCTTTAAAGTGAAGTCAAAACAAATGCACGAAATCATTATTGGATTTGCCTTCTGACATTGATCCGTCTAGTGTGAAATCACGAATTAGAGTGGCGTTCACACAAGAAAATCTACAGCTGGCATGTTATTTTCAAAAACAAATTCGGAGAGAAAGATAAACTGCTCACTGTCTCACAGAAGTGAGAGATGGAAATAGTCAATTGGACTTCAAACACAGGTTATAACTCATGCAAGTAACTACCGAATACATAATATTCAGGGAAGAGAAAAAAAATTGATAAAAAAAATAAAAAGAGATCTATCCTGGTTCATCCAGATGTATAACGATTATTTTCAAATCGGAATGAATATAAATAGATCTGAATTAATCAGGATAAAATGGGATGGATATAGATAAAATGTGGTATGTAAATCAGGATAAAACAGGGTTGGTCAACTACTTCAGTTAGTTCCAGTTTGTCCTGATCTATCATTTTTCATACCGATTTATACCGGTCTACATCATATGAAGATGTCATAAATGGGTGTTTCAATGACATGTCATCAGTTAGTCTTTGGTGATGTCATGAACGAGAGCTTGTAAAAGTAAATTCATGAACGAGTGCTTATGTATGCTCATAATGGTTATTTCTCCAATTTTTAAGCAATTGAATTGTCTTCTCAATCTACAATAAGTTATCCCTGTTCATACCGATCTACATCATACAGGGACGTCATAGACGGGTGCTTCGATGATGTCATAAACGGGTGATTCAATGAAGTCATCGCTAAGTGCTTCGATGACATCATCAAGAATTCCTTGTTGATGTCATCAATGAGGGTTCTGGTTCATTCAAACTCGAAGTTTTGAGCGGTTATTTCTCCGATTTATTAGTATTAAAGTGCATTCGTGCACATTCATTAAAGGGATGATGGTATACTTTCTATATTGTTTATTTTTCCAACATGCTCAAAGCACACTTCGAAAGAAGTATTTTGACGGACTTAGAAAAAATGAAAAAAAAGAGGTAGGTGAAAAGAGTTGCAAAAAAGTTGTGCAAGGACAGGCTAGTAACTCGCTTGATGTTAGACAGTCTAAGGCTCAGAAACTTTGTATCTAGGCATTCAGGCTCTCTTGTAATCGTTAGACGGGTACAGGAAAGCTTGCTATATAATCTACGAGTGCTTTGAACTGGAGAGAAATTGTACCTGATAAAGCATTGGTGATGACACTTTTGCGGCCAGATGACTGTTTGTTATTCAGCTGAGTGTGATCTCTAAGAGGCGTTTTAGACATAGGTGCTTCAAGAAGAGGCGAAGTTGGAGTAGTTGGCTGACCACCGCCACTTGTCAAACTACTGAGGCTTGATGTTGAACTACTTCTGCTCCCACCTGGTCCTAAAACCGAAGATAGACAAACAGTCTATTTCATGTTCGAATTTTGCATTTACACTAAAAAATACTATTCTTTTCGATAAGAATGTACTTTTATGACACCGACTACGCAGCTTCATGCAGAGGGTGAGAGTAAGGTGAATAGCAATAAGGCAGACGTAACTTCTCAACTAAACCTTTAGCAACACTGCTCTTATCTTCTTTCACTTTCTTGAACTGCCTCATGGCTGAGGTAACTGAAGTTATAAATTTTAAAGCAAATTTATTATGGTTTCTAGCAAATACTAAATTTCTAAACCAATTTTTCTTCTGCTTGAAACTCTAGACAAAGTGATGAAAAAAGTGTTTGATTTATCTAGGCCCACCTTCGAAAAAATACTTTGATCGACATTTCATTCGAAATAATCAATCAATCATTTCGAAAATTTTGTCTCGGAAGTCTACTTTGTTTCAAAAACTGTTTCAATTGAAATCTATTTTCAGTGGCTACTGCATGAGAATTCCCATAGAAATTCTGTGCACCGTTGGTAAAAGGTTAAAAATTCTCTTCGCAGAAAGCTCACGGGATGACAGGGTCTGTTGCTAAGATTTTTGACAATTGAGTGAAACCTTATGAAGGGTCAAGATATGTAGTATCTTCACAGTGTCACTAGGAATAAATCATAAAAAATTGGAAACCCCTTTAGATTCCGAATAGTCAGGAAGCAAGGGGAGGCGTAGATTTTTTACGGTTAAGAAATGAAAACTTTAGAACCCTGCAAAAGGTGCTACTGGGTTTGTAATGGACATTAGAATGAGAGGTAAGAAGGAAAAATTAAACAATTACCTGTCTTGGCTTGCTTAGTTGCATTCTCTATACTCTCAATGAGAGATTTCACACTTAACCTACTGTCCTGCCGAGAGATTTTGCTCCTTCGACTAATTTCATGATTCATAACTGTTGTTAAAACGCTAGTAGTACTATCAGATCTGAGAGGAAGTGTTGTTGGTTTTTCTACGGCTAAAAACAAAACAAATAAATTCTGTTAGACAAATAAAGGTAACAGCAGTATCTAGAAATGGGTGTGATTGATAGCTTGTAATGACCAGATTAGACTTTCAGAGTTGCAAAATCCTGATGAGAGGCAAATGATCAAGAAATGTAAGAGAAATTCTTTGGATTAGATAGATATATTTTGTGGTTTAACTGAAGTGTTAACTCAAGACAAGTCCATTTTTAGAAATGCGGAGTACTTAGCAAGATCATTTGGCATTTTTATTCAGGGCGGGAATCCTCCTCTTCTAATAAAGTTTATTACGTACCTGTGTAGACTTGGATTAGTTATTACATGTCAAAGAACAAAATAAATGACACTGAGTTTGTCGAAAACAAGGTGAAATAAGGTTTAAACGATGGTTTACTTAAAAGAACTCTTCAGAAATGATGAAACACAATAGAAAGATTGGATAATGGTACGTGGTTAAATTTTAACTTACCTTTGAGCTTATCAACTTGAATGTCTAATTGATGATTCTTATCTCTTAGTTGCTTATTCTCATTGACGAGTCGTTCTAATTCTACTTGGGCTTCAGTCTTCATATCATTGGCGACGCGCACAGTCATCAGAAGGTCTGCTTGAAACTGCTCCCATTCACTGATCTGGAAAAAGAGATAAACAACACATTCATGATGGACTTGAGAATAAAATATTTCACAGATTGAGCGAGTTTATGAAAGAGCATTTAATGAGCTCTCCCTCTACTTCCCCCATCAAGTAATGAGGCTATTACAATAAACTATACTTCCTTTTTTCACCAATTTTAAGATATCACTTGAAAAACTAGGAGAAAGGTTTTTTGCCTGCTTAATAAGAATCTAATTGTACCTGGAAAACTGTTCTTAAAACAGCTAAAAATCCAACCCCGCTTTAAATGGAAAAATACTGCACCAACAAATCTGGTGATATCATATTGATAATGATATCACATGTATATGAATTTGGCTTAGTTTAACATGAAATATAATTTCGAACACTGAATACAGGATGACTTTTTTCCATACACTACACCATTTTAAAGGAAATCGATGACAAAAAGCGCCTGTACCCGCGTACGTTATCGACAAATTCCAAGATGCCCAAAAAGCGACCACGTTCATTTTTTCCTGTGTGCAAAGGACAGAAATATTTTAGAAATGAAAGAAATCGGACAACTTACTTCGAACTGTCGCAATTTTTTCTCTTCATTTAGTGCTCTCTCCGTTTGGTTTAGTTTATCTTCAAATTCTGAGACCTGCTTTTGCGTCTCGGACAGCATGGCCTTGAGCTGGCGCTTGTCATCCAAGTGGCACTGACACTGCATCTGAAGTTCCGAAAGGTTCTCCTGCAATACCTGCAACTCGTGAGTCAGTTTTTCGTTCTCCGATTTCTCTTTGTCGAATTCGAACTGTAGGTTGCTGAGGGCAGACTTGGCGTTGTTTCGACTCACCTGTAATGCGTACAATGAAGAAAACATGATACTTTGGTTTCAACATAAAATAGTTATTGATTGGGGGTAGGATATTTTGATGTTATTTTTTGGCTGATTTTGATCACTGTTATTTTTATTTACCGATTTTACTAACGCGATTCAACCAAAATTGCTCTCTGAACGTTTTTCATAAGCATTTGAATATCTGCTCTAGTGGAAAAAAGGCTTAATTTCCAAGCTACTTCTCCCAACACAGGGTGTTCCCTTATGATAGTAACCATGGCAATATTAAAGTGGCGACTACAAGTTTACAGACGAGTACTCATCCACATGTTTTATAATAGAAATAAAAAGATTAGTTATAAGATAAAAAATTGATCTTTGATGATAGGATGTTATAATCAATAAGGTCCATGGTTCGTAAAACCCTCCATAATCAGTTGTAAAAACCATGAGTAAGAACACAAACTATGATTTTTTATGTTGTTATTGAATGCTCGTTCTACGTGACTGTCTGAATACTGCTAAAATTGCAGTGTTGGGCGGTTTTGTGGAGGAAGGTGTAAATTTTATTATAAAATTTCTTGGACCCTCCGAATGTGACTGTAGTCTTATTATAAAGAGTAAGTGGTACATTGGGTGATTTTTTCGAACAGAAAAAAGAGGAATGGTCGAAGAAATTTGTTCTTTCACGTTTTCTAGACACTTGACTTTTGGCGGTTTTGTCCTCCTTCAAATAAGCCGTCCCATTCTTGTAACTACATATGATTAAGAGAATAATTGAAAACTAGCTGATGAAATTACCTTCCACTCTTCTTGCAAGTGATTAAGCTGTTCTTTCAGACGATTGACTTCGCACTGACTCCTTGAGAGCTGCTCCTGAAGGGAAGCTGTTTGACTTTCTAGTATGTCTTTTTCCTTCCGAGCGTTATCTAGAAGCTCATCTAGTTCAGATTTATCACCTAACTTATCACGAACTGCCTCCAATTCTTCGATCTATGAACACATACAAGGTATAGGTTACTGATTTTTTTTTTTTTGCATACTCTCAAGCCGTGTTCAAAACTCACCTTTGAGTTTCAGGAGCCATGTGGCCCATCAAGCTCGATTTTTAGGGGCCATTGAAGATTTTTTCGGGGTCAAATGGACTTTTCGCCCATACATTACGACGCATTAAGTGCAGCGTTAGAGTCCTGTGCTGTAGGTTGAAATTTTAAAAATAACCAAACAGAAAAAGTAGGGTTTTTTGGGGGGGAGGATGCAATTTTTGGGGCCACGTTGGCGCAGGGCCTTCAATTTCTAGGCGCCATGACCGATTTCTTAGGAGCATTTGGCGCGTTGGCGCCTGTGAGTTTCTAACACTGGAGAGAGATGTTGAAGAAATGACTGGCAAATAAAACACAAAAAATCATGCAAAAATAATATTGACTGCAACTGAAATTGAATTCTCTAAACTCAAAAAATAAATGCAATCATCTCAGAAGAAATTCAGAGAAATGATGAATTTTGACAAAATAGTAAGAGAAACTGTGGTTTTTACTTCGGATTCTACTTAGTAAGGAGCTCATCTCACCTTGGCACGGGCATTGTCAAGTAGTGTTGTCAGTCTGCTGATCTCAATATGTCTTGAAGAACTTTCTTCTTTGGCTAGAGCGAGCTCTTGGTCAAGCTGCTTGCGTTCAGCATGAGTTGCATCTACTGTTGACTCGAGGAGTCGCACCCGTTCCTCCAGGCGCCCAGATTCTTTTTCTACTAGCTCAGCGTTCCTTCGTAATTCTTTTACCTCGTTGGATAGCTCTCCTTGCTTCACCAGAAGCATTTCTTTCTCTTCTTGGGCACTCTAAGAAAACACAATTTAAAAAAAAAAAATTGAGACTGCTGGAGAACAAATGTGATTTATTATTGGTTAGGTTATACCAAAAGACCGAGTAGCCATCACGCATAGGTTTGTGGTTATGAAATAATTTTGTTTGATGTATGCAGAAACAGTACTTTAATTGTTGCTGTGTGAAAAGAATGATAAGCAATGGTGTAGAATTATGTACTTGTAAAGTAAATGGATGACAATTTCATGAGCATTTTTCTTATTATTGGCAAAACTAGAATAGAATAGACTCCTCTCATATTCTTTAATTTATGATAGTTTCAACAATAATCATACTTATATAGCCAACAATTGATCGGTGAATATTAAATCCAGGTCTTGATGATGATGTGAGAAGTACTCATTAAATGCACATCCAGGCATCTTAGGGAGATTATTTTGCATCATTGATTATCATTCTTTTCACAAAATAATATTTTGATTGATACTTTATTTGAAAACAGAATTTAAGACTACTTTACAGAGCCAAAATCAAGAAGGCACCTTTTCAAGGAGCTTTCATTGGTAAAATCAAAGACTTTTCAGGGTCTTAGGGGGAGAAGAAAAAATCTTCTAGGGCCTTAAGTAAAGAGTGTCATAAAATTGGAGGGTTTCTCTTCCCAGAAAATTAGGAAATTTCCTGAAGATATGCATTAGAAACTGCCTTCTGAGGCAGAGGCTGAAGAGCCAGTTGGAACTGGTTTTTTGGCCATATGATGAATGTGCCCACCGATCCAGCTCGACTTACAAGCTTTGGCAAGAGGACCAACCACATGAACCTATAGCATAGATTTTAGATATTCTGATTGACATAATACATTTCACCAACAATTGTCAGAACAAAAGCTGGCAACACAGGTTCCATCAGTGAAACAAGAGCAAGGGCTCATGAAACTTCCAATGACACATCTTGTATGCGATGTTTCAAAATTTCTGCTCAGATTTCATTTTTAAAATAGAACAAATCAACATCGGTCCTTAAAGTTTTCACAAAATCTTCTTTGCACAGAGAAGAAAAATCACATTAATTTTAAGGAATTAAAGTTGCGTATTTTTCCTTTTAAAAAAATACATTTTGACAGGGATTCCACAACATTACAAACCTAGATACGTGGTTTGGGAGTTTCGCCATCAATATGGGTCATGCTAAAAACAGCTATGTTTATTAAATTTTCAAGGCATCACAAATTTTGATAAAAAGAGAGACTAGCGATGAAATAGCATTTTATGGAAAGTTTAATTCATGTCTTCGTGTTCTTCCGAAAATGAGCTTTGATTTCTTCAGAGCAGACTCTAACCGACCTGTTACTAATCTAATTAAAGAGGCGAATATTACCTTGAGTAACTGTACAAGCTTTTGCTCTCTGTCAGAGGTGGGAGGTGCATTGTCCAGGAGGAGTCCTTGGAGGGTATCCACTTTAGATCGTGCATCTTCCAGCCGCTCTGTTTGTCGGCAAAGAGACTCCAATAACACACCCTTCTCCTCGCCCAGTCTTTCATTGTCACTTTGAAGCTCTGTCAGCTGAACTTGGAGATCGGCTAACTCTTGCAAGGTTGCTTGAAGTTCTTCATTTGTACTGAAAAATACAAAACATCTATGAAGCAAGGGGAGTTGGACAACACAAAGAAAAACACTCGGTGTACAAGAAACATAGTGAAATGAAACCAAGATAACCAATGACTGTAACTCAACAGCAGTGAACTCTGCCACGATGTGTTGGTATGATGCACCATTACTATAAAGTCCAAATTATTATTTTGATTAAATTCTTAGATTATAATCCTTTGAGAGTAAGAATATATTTTAAGGATAACACTGACAAGGACAAGTTGCTAAAATCTTAAAAGCTCTACCTATAATGGGTTTCTTCCATTTGGATGATCCTGTCTTGAAGACATGCCACTGAGACTTCACTGACACTGCTGCTTGAATGTTTGTCCCAATCTCCAGGGTCCAGCATCTCCTGCGGAATAAAATGTATATATGAACTGTCAAATAATGATACTTTATACCTACATCAAACATGAAGCACATATCATATAAATAGATAAGTCAAGGTGCTACCTCAAGCACGTTAGAATGCTCAGCGACTCTCAATCGCTATTAAAATGGATCCTCCTGCAGATCATCAGACAAAAAAGCACAAATCATGATGCTGGATAAATTTATAAAATAAATAATGTCAATTGAATTTTAGCTACCAACTTCGGAATAGAGGACTAATTTTACTCTATCGTTTACGTAAAATGTGAATATCTTAGTGGCTATCAGTCAATTTTATTGAGATGATTGGATGCTGACCATATTTTCCTGATCAACGCATTATTAGAGCGGAAGCATCGTACGTTGAGACAAAAGTCAAGTATTGTTTAGGTCACCACTCAACGGTGGTGCCATCTGACTGCATGTATTAACCTGTTGAGTGGTGCTGATTTTGAGGTAATTAGAGTTTGACATTTATCTCAACATACGATGCTTCCGCTCTACATAGCTTCATCAGTGGTAAACCGGGACTGAAAAAGTAACCAGGAATATTGGCCCTTAGACTGGCCTACTTTATTTGCTTTTATGCCACCTGAAGGAGACAAACTGGTCCAAAATTACCCTGAAGATCAAACAGCCCACCAGGATTTTTCTTGGTGTTTCCACCTGCCTATGAGCTTCATTTTTTAGTAGTATTAGAGCTCTTGCATGCGGGACGAAAATGATCAGATAATAAAATAATATTCCTTTGAAATAACCTTTGCTAAACGTAAATTTTTTTTTTATCTAAAGTAGGTAATACAATATTAAGGTGACCTACTGTGCTCTCGCCGTTTGCTGGTGCAATAGATGCTGGAGCAGAGTTGGCATGTCGATTATTTGGTGTGCATAATAGTAATTCTTCTTTTTCACTGTCAGACAGGGGTGATAGATTCACATCATTGAGGCGTGCCAAAAGGCCCTGCTCTGCTTCATGACGTTGTTCCTGGAGAAGAAAAATTCATTTCATATTACAAAACAGATAGTGAGAACTAACTTAGGTCCAACTTACTTAATTTAAAGGAGCTGTCTTGCCATTTCAGTGAGCAACAAATAGCTCGACATGGCAAGATAGCTTCCTGAAATTAAGGTGGACATTACGTGTATACGTGACCTCACATCGTCAGCGGGCTGGAACATACTTATTTGATAAGGGGGGAAAGTTTTTGGGTTGCCTCACAAAACATGTCGCATAAATGAAACCTTTGAATGCCATTTTCTCAAACCTGCCCTTACTGCAATAATGATGTACCTAGAACTAGCAATCCTCAGATCTTGATTATGGTGTTTGAAAATTTTGTTTATACCTATTTTATCTGATAAAGGTATTCTCCTCGACATATTAGTGAAAAATTTTCAGAAAGTATTGTTGAAGAAACGCTGAAAAATCTAATGAATTGGTTAAAAACATCGGGTCTATTATGCAAAAGTAGGATGTGACAGGAGAATTGCAACAACATAACCAAGATACGTGATTTGTTATTTTTACCAATGAAAGTTTGATTAGTCAGGGAGGTCCGCATATAAGTAATGGTGGTCTAGGGTTCAAGGTATCAGATGAATTGTTCTCCAGGAAAACGACATAACAAGGCGTGTAATGCCATTATTCAGAACAATTCTGAGTTACCTACTTACAAACAAGAGAGTATTTAGAGCATGAGATGGTGAGATACACTCAAAAGTACAAGATAAAGTTGACAACAAACAACAAGAGAAATGATGAGAAGCTGGCATATTTTGGCTTTACATAGTGAAGCCCTATCTTATGTCATCTCAACTTGGTTCAACCCTCCCCTAGTTCAGGGAACAGGGGCTATCCCACACACAGATGATGAACTGATTTCAGTATTCACTCTAAAATAATGTGATACAAGGATTCTTCATCAAAGTTGAATATTCTCTGACAATGAAAAATCAACTGGGGATGCTCTCCGCACAGGGTTACCATCAAAAAGCGAAGAAAAACAATGAGTGTGGCGTATGATAAGGACTCTATCCCACACAGCTGAGAGTGTGTTGACAACACCCAGGATATACAAGAGTGCTTCGAAGTGATAAGAAACAGATATTCAACTCTTTTGCGAATTGAAAAACGTTTTGAGGAGACTCAGTGTGGGGTCGACAGGGTGTGATTGATAAAAAAGGCCAGGGCTGAAACTAACCTTCAATTTGGAGACTTCCTCCCGGAGAGCGTTGAGTTCCCCGTGACATCTTATCAGCTCCTGAACTTTGTCCTCGAGATCGCTTTTCTCGCGGATCATGTTGGTCAATTCGGTGCGAAGAGCGTCTAACTCCATGCTGGCCGTAGCCGATGTCGACGCATCACTTGAACTCGAAGGGGGACACTCGGGCAAGGGGGCCCACTGTTTACACTGAGAAGCGGGTTGCAGCGACGCGCTAACGGGAACGGTGGGCCCAAGATGGCCTCCGCAGCCGCCGCTTGGAGCCGCGGCCCCTTCCCCCCCGCCCCCCGGCCCTCCCTGACCCGGGTCCCGGGGCCGACTTTTAGCCACCGCGCACGGGCCATTTCGCGCGGAACTCGACCCGTGCCCCCGCCGAAACAGGGACTTGAACTTCATGCCTGAAATCCCTCTCGCAGGGACTCGGCATTAGCCTCGAATACCCCACGCACACGAAACAGATCGCTCCCTCAAAGGCAGTGAAATCCTAATACAGCACATTGTCCAACTATAAATTACAAAATTCATTCGTGGTACGATACGCACTTGCTAGCGATTCGTCGCTCGCCGAGAAACACCACTGCCGAGATCGGAAAACACTTCTACAAAATGTTGAAAAAAAAGGATAAAAAAAACGCACTTAGAGTAAGTAGGTAACGATTTTGTTCAGCGTTCAACCGCACTTAAAAAAAATCTAATGGGACTGTCAACCCTACCGACTCATTTGTTTTGGGAAGCACGAGGTTATCGGAGTTGAAAAGATAGGTGTGGAGGAGGACAACTCCTGCGTGTTGCGAATAGTTTGAAGAAAAGGCGCTGAATCTCACTGGCGCAGCGATGTCCAGAGGCTTGCCGAGATCTGCATCAAGTTTCGAGTCCTGTGATCCTTGAGACGGAGTCAAGGTGACTGAAACTACGGTTGTGTTCGGTGTTCTCGGTCCAATCGAGTCGGTTCGTCGAGCCGCCAGAATGCTTTGAATGCAAGTCTAAAGTTGTGAAGTGAATCAAGAACCTGAAACAATCAAAAGTTAAGGGTTAATCTTTACGAAATTTGGCAACGCTCGCGTGCTCTTACTCATACAGAGTTTTTCTTAACATTTTATATTCATATCCGAGTATTGGACTATGATAACGGTATAAGGCGCCTTGAAGCAACTATTCGTGCTCCATGGACATCCGTGTTGCGTGCTAAAAATTGAAGGCGCCCGGTCATTCGCCTATGCACGCAGTGATGCGCTATCCAGACTAGGTGTGGCTGTAGGATTAAATTTAATATCCTATGTAAAAATGGTGCGAAAAACAATTTTTAATGGTGCTCATTGTCTTAGGCGTTGTCTCCACGGGGAATTTTCATTGAATCTGTCCCACGTCGAATCCCAGAATGAAACTTCGGGGATATTTCGCAGTTATCGTCTCCACAAGACGGGGCTCTTTCGTTCCTGCGACAAGCTTGCGGGGGAAAATAAATTCGTAAAAACCAAGTATTTAACCATTAATAACGTAATGATTGAATACAATTAGCAATTGAACAAACACGAACGATCGAGAAAATAACAAAATGTCACACACTTTGCTTTCACTTCCTCCAGCTATCAGTTATATCTCTGGAAGGACCCTACTTAGTGCTGCGATTAATATTGATTGACTCTGAGTATTTTTCCCAAGTTCGCAGTAGGGCCGGATTTAGGGGGTGGCCACATGGGCCGCGGCCCATGGTGGCAAATTTAGAAATTTTTTTTAAATGTACCTATAAAGAAAAATCGGATTCAGAGAAAAAATTATCAACATGAAAACGTAGCAAAATCTCTCATTTCCAGTGAGTAAATCTCTAATTTTGTCGTCTTCCTGTGATACAGTAGACAGCACCTTTAATTAGGTCGAGTTAAGACGAAGGGAGAAACCGAACACAGAATTTGGCCTGGAACGGCGCGGCGCAGAGAGCAATGATGAGGAGAACTTGAGAGGAACAGGAGAAACCCGCGGCACGGCGCGCGGTCGGCATGTAACACATATTAGCGCCTACAAGACTGCATGAATACTTCACGCATTGCGTCAAAAAGACAGCGCGGTCGCTGCGGTCAGAAGCGGGCGGCGTGAAACGCATAGCGCCTACAAGACTGCATGAATACTTCACACATTACGTCAAACTTAGTGCGTGCAGCAGCGGTCGGCGTGAAACGCATAGCGCATACAAGACTGTAGGAATACTTCAGTCATTGCGCCAAACATAATACGGTCAGCGCGGCGCGGCGGCGGAAGTTAAAATTATAAAAGCACATTTATGTTTGTTCTTTTATAATATTTTCGTTCATTTCATGTAAATGTAAATCACAGAGATAGGTTTACGGAACTTAACTTTCGCGCCAAGTTACGTGAATTTTTACTAGTAATGTTGACAGGGCTCTCGCAATAAAATGTGTCCAACACGAGTAAACGCGTCTTATGCACCCCTCCCCCTCCGGTACGTTCACATGATGGTTTTTATTGATGTTTCAAAACGATTGAGAAGGGGGCGGCAAAATACAGGCGGCCCAAGGGCGGCAAGCAAGTAATTCCGGTCCTGGTTCGCATGTGAGATTTTCCTTGGGACAAATCCCGTAAAACGTCCCATGGAAACAAAAGTCCTACTTACGTTTTTTATCAGAGAATTTCACTTTGCTACATACTCGTGACGGCGACGCGCCGCACACTGCTATGCGCTTTGCTGCATGACAGCATTGGCCAGAGCGAGCGCCTTCTATTTTCTCCAATGCAACACGCGCGACCATAGAGTACGAATAGTTGTATTACGGCAGGCGTTAATTGTTATCAGCAACAGCATTGAATGCGGTGCTCATGTTAACCGAGATATTAGCATGGGGAGCACTGCCTCGTCTTATTATACCTGAGTGTTGTTTATAAAATTAAATGTAAAAAAAGTGCCCATTTAGGAATGGTAATTTTTAAATTTCTTCAGTTTAAAAACAACTTTTAATCGATCTTTCTCTATTTTCTAAGGCACAATTTCATCCGTTGATGTTATACTCGGAAATCAAGAATGTAAGTGACTTTTAGCGAGAAATTTTTAGCGAAAAACAGAGGTTGCTAAAAACTAAGCGGTCCAAAATGGTAGCCCGATTTTATTGAAATTGACGAGACTTTGATTGGCCACCATTGTGAAATAGCGACAGGAAATTGCGATTTGGACGAAAATTCCCCTTTGTTTATGCTCTTTTAAATGTTATGGCACAAAAGAGGGCAGGGTTGACATTTGAAAAAAAAATCAGGGTCCATCTGCGGTCCATAACCTCCCCTCAAGATGGTCTCTCAAATTTTTAGGAGTCCCAAAGCATTTTCCTTGCAGTTATGTGCACTCCTCAAATTTCAAGTCTGTATCTCAAGTGTTACAGAAGTGGATAGTGCAGGACTTTTGAATCACCCTGTATAAACTTTTGCGATCTTTTCTAAAACCAGACTCAAGTCATTAAAAGAGTACCGATCTGAGGCCTTGGGGCATGATTGCCTATGGTATCTGTTTAGAGTCTTCCTCGCCCAACACATCGTCACCTTCGGCCAAAGTATTACAAGCGCCATGCGACATTCAAAAATTTCCGCCGCCATTTCATGTTCTTACACAGAAATTTTTAAACGAAGCTGTCCAAAAATTTCACTGAATTTTTGTCGTGCTGTCGGCAATAAAATTCAACAAAATTTTCAAACAGATCCAACCAACAATTTCTCGGTAAAAAAATAAAATGGCGGCGGTAATTTTTAAACGTCGCATGGCGCTTGTGATACTTTGGCCGGAAGGTGCCGATATTACTGTACGTATATATGCATCCATTTTTTTTCTGATCGGCGAGCGAAGACTCGCAAAGCGGATCCTCCAGGGGTTGGGCCCGCGGGTAGCAGCCAGGGGGCGTTGCCCCTGGCTGTGTTACGATATCGGACCTCCTCCCCTTCCTTAAGATAGCATTGCAATTTCTGTCGGCTGAGGGTGACTCGCTGATTTGACGCCAGCCGTAGCCGAGCAGAGCTGATTGTGAGTGTTGTCTTTCGTTTTTCTTGAGAAAGTTGACGAATTATGCGCGGCTTTGCTGCTCGCGGTGAAAGCTGATCGGTGCGACGGGGGAGTGGGCAGGGGAAGGGGAGGTGGTAAAATGAGACATAAAGCATGAGGTGTGGGAGGGGGCGGAGGAGAGGCTGGGGGAAACTGATTAACTGATTATTTTCTTGGTGGTTTCGTGCTTTCGTCGCATCGCGGCACTTCATGGCGATGTCCGCGACGGCGCGCGGCGGCGGGCGGGCGCGGCGGTGATAGAGATGACGCGACAGGCGACACGAGGTGGCGAGTTGTCTTGAACTACGGTTCCACGAGATGATTTTAAAGCCACCTGTTGTCTTGCCACTGACAAGAGGATTCGCGTCGCGCGCGTCTTATCGACGATTTTAGGTGACTGGTTCGTGTGCCCTATTCCCAAGCGATTATGAAGGGCCGTTCATTTGATTACAATCAGGCATTTTCACCGATTTCTTGACCACCTCCCCCCCCCCCCCNCCCTTGTAAGGCACCCGTGTAAAAGAACCCTTGTAGAATTATTATGACACATTGAAAAAAAAAAATCCCGGCCGTGGAAGCCGTACTTACGTGCTATATAAACATACCGTCCGCGTTCCGGGCTTAGAGGCCGAAAGTTCCGGGCATAGCACCCGAAGCAATCGAAGCTACGGCTCCAGCACCCAGAACTTTCGGCCTCTCAGCCCGAAACGTATGGTGTGTCTATACGGTCTGTAACTTTTTTTTCAGTGCAGACTGGCTGGACCCCCGATCCCTGATTTTTCGAAAAATAACGGAGGAGGCCTGAAATAGCTGGAAAGTTTATTTTCATTAGAACATATTATATATATATATATATATATATATTTTTTTTTTCAAAGTAAAAGGCTTATGTAAAATTGGGCTTGACCTCCCTCCCCTCTTTACTCTCGTGAGACCTCGTGAGGCAAATTCAGGAACTTCTCCCCCTCCCCCTTAAATGGCTTAGTACTTAAACAACCCCATATACGACAAATTCGCGCCAGCCACAGCGCCAACTTCACGCCTGGAGCGCCCTTATGTGGGACTGTGGTGTCTCGCCTGGCACTCGGCATCATAAGACGTGCGCAACGCAAATCGTTTTGTCAGTTGCAATAGCGGAGTGATTATTGAAATTGATGGATAAAGCGATAGACAAGAGAAAATGGAGTGATCTATTTGGTTGAAACGGGTGATTCTTATGGACTAGGGGGAAAATGATGGGGTAACTATAGGGTCCCTCGTGAGTTGGCAATAGTCGGTCAACTACAATACTAATCTCCTTGTCCATTTCAACCGCCCGTTTCCACATGTAGGATCGCTCCATTTTATCTTTGATTTCTTTGTCTATAGCTTTGTCTATCAATTTCAATAATCGGCCCGCAGGTGGGTTTAAAATCGTCGGTCCCGGTTGGGCGCTTTTTCCGCACGATTCACTTCGTGTCTGGAAGCTGCAGCTCGCCGCAGGAAAAGCTGCATTACTTTTTGTTTGTAAATAACTCTAAAAGAGAGCAATAAATATTAAAAAAAAGTAATTTTTGCCTTGTTTGTTTTCGTTAAAATGAGCCTCTACGGTAACGCAGTCTTGCGATCAGGGATGCATTTGGACGTATTTATGCTAAAAGGAACTACGTGCATAGGGATTACGTGTTACGTAGTTCCTTTTAGCATGAATAAGTGCATTTTTGCAACGATTAATTTGCATCATGTAGGAGGGGCAGGACCGGATTTATCTATAAAGGAACTGGGGTCCGGGTCCTGAAGACGGGATTAAGGGTCGTGCTCGTGCATGAAGAACGGTTGTCGGAGACGCCATGGTATAAAGGGCGCTAATATGCAAGGGGGAAAAAGATGAGGAAAATAAGAAAAAGGAATCAAACAAAAGGTCGCATGCCCCCAAGGTTTTGGTGAAATGGCGCCACTGCAGTCAAATTGGACGATATGAACCTGTACCGGGAGATAATTTTTGTGTCAACGCATCCTGAGGGTTGGACTGCGGAACGGTTAGGGGACACACACCCCTGATGTTTCCATTTATTTATTCATTATAGGCTTCTTACACATTACACATCCATCTCATGAAAAGGAATGTGACACCACGGCACGAAGCCGAAGCGCCACCAACTGGAAGCGCGAAGCGCGTTCTAGAGGTTGGGCCGTGGAACAGTTAGGGGGCGCACCCCACGCGATTTCATTTATTCATTCATTGAAAGACTCTTTACACTTCGCACGCACCTCAATCAGTTTCAAACAGCGCCATAACACGTGAGTCGCTTGACATATTTTGTTGCGCCTTCAATTTCATTTGATACTGTGCAACGCCTCTGAGTCGAAATAGTTGCTCGAAGCGCCGTGAACAAACCAATGCGCAAAGCAAGCTCTGGAGCCGAATAAGGGGCGAAAGCAAAAGGCGTCGCGCCGTCTTGTTAAAAATTAAGTCTCAAAGGGTGATTTTCTATTTAAAAAACGTCTGTTGCCCCCATATTGATGCCTTTTCATCCCCCATTTTCCCTGCCCCTTTCTCACCTCTTTTTTCTCTTTTTCCCCTCACTGGAAAAAAAAACACATTGGATCTAGAGTCCAGACTCTTAAAAACATCGACAAGAAAAAATACTCTTGATTCAATCAGATTTAAGCTTAAATCAAGAACCAAGCCTCTTAATTTAAGCGGATTTCCTTTTGATTTAAGCTTAAATCTGATTGAATCAAGAGTCCTTTTTCTTGTCAATGTTTTCAAGAGTCTGGACTCTAGATCCAATGTATTTTTTTTCCAGTGCATGCTCGTTTTCTCCCTCTTTCATTCCTCCTACCTCCTATTCTTCGTGCCTTTTTCTATCTCTTCCTTTTTCTCGCATTTCTTTTTCTCTACCTTTCTTCCACTCTCCTTTCATTCTCATTTCGGCAGCTTCGACAATTCGTCGCCTGGTACCGTCTTTACTATCGCTCCATCGTTCACCCTCGTGACGGTTCTAGAATGAGTTTTCCATAAACAAAAATTTACAGGTTTCCTTGTACCTGTCCTAAGAGTAAAATGAAGTCTTCAAATCATGATCTGAGGTGGATTCTTGGGGGTCCCGGTCAGTGGCGTGGCGTAAATGATCGATATTTCCACATTTGAAACTATGGCGAAGAATCGATTACTAAGGTGTTCGCTGCGAACACCCTGTTTATCGATCCTTTTCCATAGGTTTAAATGGCATAACAATCGATATATCGCAATTCACGCCACGCCACTGTCCCGGTCCCCGCTACAGGTTCGCCCTGAGGCACCCACAACTTTAAATCCGGCGCTACTGTGGATGTTTTCATGCAATTTTAAATCAATTTTTTTCAAAAATGATGAAGTGAAAATACATAATTACATTACCGAAGTCCCTTTTGAGGATTGGTTAGCAACTGCGCGTGCATCAATTCAGAGGTAAAAAAAAAAAAATTGCAATATGATTGGGGATAGGGGGGGGGGGGGGGAGGGTGGTACGAATATAAAAGAAGTTACAATGAGCAATCGGAAACTGGTGACCAAGTTTAAATGAACTGTGACTGTGTGAGCAAGTAAGTACGTATTTTAGTCCACTAACAGCAGTGTGTCAACCCGGCACTGATAAGGGACTGTCAGATTGTGTTCTTCCGATAAGACCGACACTTACCTCAGCCGATGAACTCGAGTAATGAGAGACATCTCAGAAAGCACTGCATGTATCGGAGATTCGATTTGAATAACAGGCTGAGATAAGATAAGTTGACGATTAACGCTCGGCCCTCGAAATAAAAGCGAATGAGAATACCGTGCCTTCGTACGGAGAGTTTGTACTGCCATCTTAATCCGTTCAGCGGTGATTCATTCTGCCGCTCTTTGATTGGTCTGCAAATATTAGGTCTCAGCCAATAGGGCCCAATTTAAACAAACAAAATGGTGACGGGGCTCTGGAGATAATAAGGACATCTCTTTTTGCAAACTTTGAAATGAGTCAAAAACAAGCTTTGATGAATACCAATGTTGGGAATTACATTTTTGTGGTACCTAGAAGTTTTTAATTCACCCTGAAAAATACAATTTCCACCATGTCGGATTTGTTTACATTGGATCCTAGGGACCCTACGAGAGCCCTGAAGCTGATGAGCCAATCAGAGAGCGGCTGAGAAACGGCAAAACTCTCCCCATCTAGGAATTTTGTAGAATAATCTGTGATTACTCACCCAATGCCGCAATTTAAAAGGTGTTAAGTAGTCACACTTAATGAGGCTTATACCTGGCTCTTGGCTCAACTACCTACGAATCGCCTCCCTGCGGTCGTTTTAGTACTACATACTTTCAAAAAATTATTGTCAAGGCAACATTCTTAACGCTATACCGGGGGGAGGGGGTGGGGGCGTTGCAGGGCATGAGTAGTATAATTTAATGATCCGAGTAGCATTTTCGGCTCTTCAACAGTGTTGGTCTAGCTCGAAAATTCTTGGGGTGCTGATACTTTTTGGGAGCTTCCCCAACTAAACTACAACCCTCTTTTACTTGAGTAAGTAAAGTTTTGGGGGGCCCCAACAGGAGTCATGCCGGGGCCCCCTGAGCCACCCGTCAGAATTTCTGGGATGCTAAAGCACCCTAGCACCCCTAGCCAGACCGCCCTTCCAGTGGAGTATAACACAAACGTGATACATACCAAGTAAGTCCTGCGCCCCTGCTGCAGCTGAGGAGCCGGTCACTTAAACTTGACAAGTAAACAGTAAACAAACTGAACGTAAACAAAACCGCCTGGCCCGAATCGCAACCGACATTTTTCAATTCCCCCACAATCTGCGAAACTGGGCAAAAACACTTAAATTACTGTATACAGTGTAGGGAAAGAAACACGAAAGCGACCGATGCTTTGCAAAAAATTGCTAAGATCAGAATACGAAATCAAGAGACAGCTCTTGCCGGCGGAGCAACTATCCTACCGCAACTTCGACGCGCGGTTCATGACTGAAGATGAAGCGCGGAGGACTAGGGTACGCAGCGCTCCTATTGGTCGAGCGCCTTGGCACCGGTCGGAGGGGAGGCTTCTTTGTTGTCAAATATGGCGTCACAACTCCGATATTTCGTGCGTACTTTGCATTTACACAAGGATTTTTATTGAATTTTCGCTATGATTATACGTCTCAAAACCTCATCATACGTATTCGACTCGGCACGATTATCAGGGCATTTGTTTCATTTACTGACATTTTTTCATTATTTGATTTATTTAGCGATTCATTTAAGTACTTAAGCGAAGACTCGGGGAATTTCGAAAGAGCGGAGGGTCAACAGAGGCGAGACAGCTGCCTCAGCTGGTTTTCCGTTGTTTTGTTTCTCTCTCTGTTCTGCCCCTTTACACCCGTATTTGGTTGTCGCGCGCGCGGTTACCGTTATCAAGTTCACCGCGCTGCCAAGGTTCACGAATTCAACACCCAAAATGCGCAACCTCTGATCATGTCGCGGTGATAACGCAGTTTCCATACGGACCATTGCGGCTAAAGTTAGCGAGGATGACGATGCGGTAATTCGTGTGGGTGTGCGAAGGATTTTCATGGTGGGTTCGAGAAATGAATATTCCCGCCCAAATCTGGCCTCGGCGGATTTTATTCTCGTTAGTCATACAGCGGGGCACGGGGTTAACTACTCAGCAGGTTGAGTCATAAGGATGGCGGCATGGAGGAAATCTTTCGAAGCGTTTCCTCCGCTGGGGATTCCTAGAAGAAAGTGCAATGGTGGATTCATGAATTTTTGTACTTGGTGCGAGATTACTTTAAGCGCCTCAAAGGGTNGGGGGGGGGGGGGCGTCTGTGATTAACGTCATAACTGAGGGATCCGAGAGAGGACCCCCGAAGATTTTAAAAAATATAGTGTGTTTAGACGGCTTTTTCAGTTTTGTGCAATACCATTCACTCGTTTGGCTATATGACTCGCACTGGGGGAAAAAACACATTGGACCTAGAGTCCAGACTCTTAAAAACATCGACAAGAAAAAATACTCTTGATTCAATCGGATTTAAGCTTGAATCAAGAACCAAGCTTCTTAATTTAAGCGGATTTCGTTTTGATTCAAGCAAAAATCCGATTGAATCAAGAGTAATTTTTCTTGTCAATGTTTTCAAGAACCTGGACTCTAGATCCAATGTGTTTTTTCCTTGAAAATTTCCTTGAAATTCCTTGAAAATTTGTCTCTAAGAGGCATGGAAGGTGGCCAAAAGCATTTGTGATGAAGGGACCCCCGATGAATCCTGAGAATGGGTTATTTTGAAATTCAGGTACTGTAGAATCCAACTCAAATAATGCCTACGTGTTTAAAAGGTGTGAAATTTCCAAAATTATCCGGGGGAGGGCCCCCGCACCTTCTTAGAGGGGCCCCCGAACGACAGGAGGGGCCCTTACAATTAGGTCTCGTCCTAACTTTTCGACTACTAGTCCGCCCCTGTGTGCCGCTACTGCAGTTTTGACCGTTAAGGCCGTAGTTTAAGGGCGCTAAAGCCAGGATTGTATTTCGCAAACAGATAATTTTTGCAGAATAATTAAACATTAAGAAGCAGGAGTAATTTAACTAAATAATAAACGGAGCTCAAATCTACAGTGTAATGCAAAAAAAATTTGGGAAATCTCGTCATGAAAATACAGAAGATTCGGAAACGCCTTCAATTGAGGCGTGATACCTCACGCGTTCCGGAGAGTTCAAATAGTTGTATCCCTGCGCCATAGCAAGGCGATGGAGGTTTAATATTGAAGTAGCATCCTCGCGATGTTTTCCGGTTTTCCTGTGCCGCTACTGCAGTTTCAACCGTTAAGGCCGTAGTTTAAGGGCGCTAAAGCCAGGATTGTATTTCGCAAAAAAATAATTTTTGCATAATAGTTAAAAATTAAGAAGCAGGAATAATTGAACTGAATAACAAAAGGAACTCAAATCTACAATAAAATGCAAAAAACTAACGTAGTTTAAGGGCGCTAAACCCAGGGCTGTATTTTGCAAATGGATAGTGTTAGCAGAATAATTAAAAATTAAGGAGCAGGAGTAATTTAAGTAAATAATAAAAGGAACTCAAATCTACAATATAATGCAAAACAATTTGGAAAATCTCGTCATGAAAATACAGAAGATTCGAAAACGCCTTCAATTGAGGCGTGATACCTCACGCGTTCCGGAGAGTTCAAATAATTGTATCCCTGCGCCTTAGCAAGAATTTTTCTCAGAAAGTTTACAAGTTCCATGAATTAGAGATAGTTAAGAAATTCCTAAGAATCCCTCCTAAAAAATAGTTAAAAACCCGGACACTGATTAATTATCTGTTTATTTACCCTTTTGAACTTCGCGAGACTGGCGTAACCCCACCTTACATCCCCAATTTTTCAGGAAATAACGGAGGAAGCCAGAAAATTGTTTTTATTGGTTTATCGGTGGAATTCTATAAATCCATAAATTATATTTTAAATTGTAAAAAGCAACAGCTGAAAAAAAAATAGTTGACCATTCCCTCGAAAGTACGTGAATCCCGTCCTCTGATCAATTCCAGCTGTGTTTCAGTCAAAGGGTTACATATATATTTTTTCAAATGCGTAATTTTCTCCACTTTTTTAAGGAACAACCCCACTCACACTGTCTCCAACATCATACATCCATCGTATCGCATCCTTCAACCTATGGATCGTATTCGATAATAGGTCGATGTATCGTTTGGTTCAAAACAATAGAGCATAACCTCAAACCAAAATTTTAAGATTTAAGTAAGAAAAGCTGAAAAGGAGAACACTCCTAAAAATTTCACTTTTTTATTGCCATTTTATATACTCATAAGAATAAAAAATCTTTCATAAGAAACCCGTTCTTTCAGATTACTTAATTGAATTAGTGAGTTCGAAAACACACCAACTCGGTAACCCGAAATTGCTCAATTTTCATTAGAAACGGTCAATTTGTATAAAAGTCATTGAAGTTAGCGCACCTGTTCCAACTTGGACCTTTAAAATGCCCTTAAGTGCTTGTATTTCGGCACCAAAAATCTCTTCCTTAGGCTAATTCCTTCATTTACTGTTCAGTTTCGTGTGTGTCTTGATTCTTTTCATTTTTCCGAGTTGGTGTGTTTTCGTTCTCACTGATTCAATTGACTTTTGGGGCTATGTTTACAGGTCGAACCAATCGATATCGATACAATCTCACCTGTTTGATGTATCGAATACAATCCATTAGCTCCTAAGCCGTTTGAAGTTCGAGTGACTTGAGCTCGAAGCTGTACTACTTGGTCGCCCTCCTGACATAAAGGCGTAACTACACTTCGTGATGAACCCTGTTGTCCATATAACTTAATGATTTCCCGGGCTCATCTCTAATTGCAGTTACGCCCTTTTACCATGCCAAGCGACGACTTGGTCACGAGCATGGAGCTTCGCAACCCGTTTTGTTGGAAAATCTGCATCTCTTACTGATCGATTCTGAGGTTACATAATCATCCTCCAGAAAGCGTATATTTCATCGGAGCTTTAATCATACGTATGCTGGTTCTCTTAATGGCCGTCCGCAGTGAGGAAATACTCAACATCCACTGCAATCCGATGATTACTCACTTTTTGGCATCCAGATCTCTCTCAATCACCCTCCGCTTTGCATGGTAATGTGCTAGCAGTAGGATAAACTCATAAAAGGCACGTTTCTCTTAGTTTCAATTAATTCCGAGCTGATGGTAATTTCGGGATGTTTAAAATGACAGCGGGCTGATTATTGAAATCGATAGACAGAGCGATAGACAAGGAAGACATAGTAAAGAGTACGGAGTGATCCTATCGGTTGATTAATTTTTCAAAAAGTAGGAAGAAGTTTTTGATGGTGTGGCGCCTCATGTCTCTCTTCTCTAAAAAGACGCTCTTGTTGGTGCCTCTTCCTAACAAGGGGCAAGTTCAGAGACGGCACGTGGCTTTAAAGGCCGAATAGTTGCATCATTTCAAAACCAAATCAACAATGTAGCAGCGTAGATTAGCAAGTATTGGGTTTGCTTGGGACAATTCTTTAATGAAGCGTTCTCACTCACAATTAGCGCCTTCATTGTGAAAAGATACTTCTGAGCATGGCCTGGGAGGCCGAATAGTTGTATCACTTCAAATCCCAATAAACAGCATAGCAGCGTCAAAGGCGCCTCAACGGCACTGGGAACTGGGTACTTGCGTAAACATTCCAATAGTTGTTACAACGACATTTGGCTGTACCGACCAAATAAAACCCTTCTATAAGGTCGTTATATCCGATTTCCCCAGTATAGTCTATGATAAATAAATAGCAGCGCTTATCAGCTGTTGCGTTTGCTTGAGACTATCCTTTGATGAAGCGCACTCACTCACAATTAACGCCTTCATTGTGAAAAGATACTTCTTAGCATGACCTTGGAGGCCGAATAGTTGCATCATAACAAGACCCAATCAGCAGTGAAGCGGCAAGTATATCCGAGTATTTAGTTGGATCAGATAATATTTTGTTGAAAGGTTTTGAAACATAAGTAATACCTTCATTGTGAAAATATACCTATTAGCGTGGTCTCAGAGGCCAAATAGTTGTATCACTTCAAACCTTAATAAACAGTATAACACTGTAACAGCCTGAAGGCGCCTCGACGGCACTGGGAACTGGGTACTTGCGTAAACATTCTAATAGTTGTTACAACGACACTTGGCTGTGCCGACCAAATGAAGAACCCCTAAAAGATTGTTATATCCGATTTCAACCTGTATGGTTTATGATAAATAAAATTGAAGTTTTGTAAATAAGTTTTTGTAAGTTTTATCCAGAAGACATATGGATTGTATTTTGCAAAAAGGATCCAAGAGCATTCCAATGTCGCTAAAATTGTGCAACTTTTATCTTGCAAATAGAAACTTATCAGCCAGACAATCTTCATCTTTACTCCCATTAACCTATGAATTTGAGACCAAAATTACCTTTGTAAATTTCATTTTCTGCATGACTCAGGTAATTCTTTTCAAAGAGTGTGAGTTGGACGATCTTAGCAACATTGGAATGCTCTTGGTTCCTTTTTGCAAAATGCAATCCATATTACATATGTCGCAGGCGAATGGTCAAATCAGGCATTTTGTCAAATTTTGACAGTCAAGATTTATGTTCCTTCAAAATGTTTAAAATACTACTGTATGATACATAGTTGCTTCAAGCGCCGTGGCACGCTGCGGCGCGGCAGGCGGGTAGCTAGCGCGAAACGCGCATTAGCGCCTACAAACCTAACTGGGATACTTCACGCGTTGCGCAATGCGTGAAGTATCCCTGTTAGGTTTGTAGGCGATAGTGCGTCGCCGCTCCGTTTTGTGTTAGGCTCTAATATTTAATCTGGCGGAGTCAGCGTTATTCAACTCATGATTTTGAAATATTTGCACATCCTGTATGGATTATTCTCGTTTTAATTGATGAAAAAAAAAATATGTATTAAAGGAAAATATAACGTGTGTTTTGTAAATATTAAGGTGGTTCCGTATCAAACTTAATGATTTCCAAAGCACACTAATTTCTACACAATTTTTTATAGCCTTTTATAATCGATGGCGAAAAAGCAACAGCCAGGCGATAAAGTGTAAAGCCCGGCTATAGGAACTATAGCCCGGCTGCGGCTGCATAATTTTTTATCGCCTCGTATAGTCCGGCCGTATGATTTTCTCCGCATTCTACAGCCAGCTATATGATTTTCTGTAGCCTTCTTTAGCCGGCTATAAGAATTCCCATGGTATTTTGAAACGCAGCTCTTATCGCCAATTTTTACCAGGGGGAGCAATACTAAATCTTGTTTAAAATTGGGAAAAGAACAAAAATTTCAATCTACGTAAGAATATTTGATTACTTGTCTCGGCATTAGTCCCGTTGAGGTGAAATGATCCAGCTATAGTCTGGTGCTCAAACCGATCATCACAAATTATAAAGTTTATCACTCGATTTTAAACTTGATTAAAATTTAACATGTTCCGCTCTCTCTCATACCTCGTCCACCCCGAGAATTGTCTGCTGGAAGCCTGTCCGCCTTTGACATTAGACGCGGAGATTTCTTTTACTTGAATTTACCTGATCAAATAACCGGACGAGACTTTTCCGGAAAGATTTCAAATGAATGACAAACCATCTATAAGTGAAACGATCGAGACGGAGTCATGATCGAACCAGGAACACAGTCTCAGCGAAACCTGGAGCAATTAGAGCGTAGAGAAAGCAAAAACACGAAAGAAGAAGATCACTGACTCGGAACGGATTAGGGAAAGCACCGGAGCAGGCATTGTCTGCCGAGGAAAGAAAAAAGGATGAGTGAATACTGAATAGAATGATGACACGAAGAAAACAAAAAACGCCTTCAATGAGCGTAGATGCAACAGTAGATACGTGTTGCACAGTCAGGCTTCCCGCGTACTGTGCGAATTATCCCTGTCAGAAAGGCCTTGAAATAAGATATAATAAGCTCACTCGAATGATTTACGCTCGAATCTTGACAAATGTTTCTCACGACCTATGACGACAAGGAAAACTCTTCAGCTCCATCATCTAAAAGTACTTAGGAAAACATATAACGCATGCTTGAAAACTTTTCCTCACTGTGTCTAATGACGAGGATTTTTTCGGTCCAATGGCAGAATCTACTCGTGGACCCTACTTCCCTAGAACTCGTTTTTGTTTGGGGGGGGGGGCATCGCGCCCTATGACATTATCTTAAAATTACCCAATACTCGAGTAAATTGATTCATTTTTTTTGCGGCCAAGAACATAATTTTACATAGGTGTCTTGTGGAGTAGTTACCCCACTTACCTACCTCTTAATGAGTCTGAGAGTTACCGTAGATCTTTCGTATGACTGTTGGTCGCTGATTAAATTGATTTGCCTGCAGAAAATTTCATAGACCTGTTTTTAATTTAATTTCGATTCGTTATTACTAACATAATCAAATCACCACATTTACGCGATCGATAACGAGCGAAAATGATTGTACCTAACAGGAAGTCACCCTCGGAATAAACTGCCCACCTTTGTCCCATGCAAATAAAGCTGACCCTCTTAAATCTATATTACATACAGATTGATCTCGGAAAGTTTGGAAAATGTTTGACAGCCAATTTTCACTGCAAAATATGCAAATTAAAAACGACTTTAATAGAATGAAAAATCACAGACTAACCTGATCAGACATTACGCTGCGTGTGCTATAGACTAGAGGCGCAACATTCTGGGGGGCGTAAACTTTTTGAGAATTCTGTAACGTAAGTACCTACACGTCTCTTGTCACATCCCTTTTTCCAAAACCAGCTTTTTTTGCGTCAATCTTTTTGCAACCGGGCACCTCAGAATCGTTGAAAATAATGTTTTAATCGGTTCTTAAAGATGAATTTGAATTATTTTCCTTACCGCCTGACATTTTCTTTCGGCGAGGGGGTGGGGAGGCTGTGTCTCAGACATCCCTCCCTCCATGATAGTACCAAGTACCTACTTACTGGGGCGCCGAACAAAGTTCAGTCTAGGGGCGCGAAAAATGTAAATCCGGCCCCGACAATGCACTTCGTTGTTGACAAGATTGTTTGCAAGACCAAGACAATATCCCGTAGAGGTAATAATGGATTCTGAGTCTAAATTATACGGTGCGATTGATTACAGATCATAGTCAAGAATCATCTCTCAGCCTTGACAAGAGTTTCTACCCCCCTCCTCCCTTCATGGGGGCAATAGGGATATAGGGGTCTGGCGGCAGGGGCAGGGGGGGGGGCTTCTCTGCCGTGCTAAGGAAGAACGCCATATGAACCTTCAGGCGTTGCCAAATCTCCTTCGGTAAATCACGAATTTTCGGCAAAATTTGTAAATATTTTTCCTCCGATTTTTCAGATAATTTTGTTCGCAATTTCACCTAAAGTTCCTGAAATTTTCAAGGAAAAATATTCATAACTTCTTTCAAAAATAACTATTTTCTGAGGGGAAATTTGGCAACTCCCGAATGTTCATACGGCGTTTTTTCTTAGCACGACAGTTTTGGGCACGGTCCATTCCGCACGCGCTGCACCGTAGCATCGTCTATCCATGCGCCAGACGTGTTCCTTCCTCCCACCACATTATGGCGCACGCTGGGCCCCCCTTGGAGGAAGGGGGGCGCATGGGCCCACCGACTGGACCTCAGCTGCCGCGGCTTATCGGACAGACCGACTGCGCTCTTCCTGACGTTCGCACTCAACATTTCTCAGGTAAGTCGTACTTAGCCGAAATTTTCCCTCGTGAAACCTGACCCCTTTTTTTACAGGGAGAGAGAATGGGGTGAATGGGATGTAATGTTATAGATGGTTGATAAAGCTAACGGAAAATTTATAAAATTTAAAATGCAATTAATTTTTTTGTTTTCTTTGGCATCTTGTTCTTTTTATTATCGATATATTTACCAACATATTCTAGTGTTTACGTGCCTTTGGGTTATTTTTTTCTGTATTTTGTTTTTCTTTATCAAAAATTATCCTTCTCAAGAAAATTTTACCAACAAAAAAGAAGAAATGAATGATCCTCTACCATCTACGGGATATCCGACCGGATGGCTTGATTTGAACCTGTTTTTCAAAATTGGAAAATCAGAAGTGAAACCCGGTGCTCTCAATCGTCTTGATAAAAGACCTTTTTTCAGATTTAACATACATTATTATTGGAAGGTCTCACAAAGGTAGCTTGACGCCCCCCACCCCCTTCTCCTCTACCACGCTTGGCGCATATTCAGCGTTGTTTTCCTCTTAGCACATTTATCAATGTCGTCAAATTGCGCGATAGTTGCGGATTCCTAGTTTATTCAAAGAAGAGAAAAAAATCAATGCTCCTTGTACACGTGATGCTAAAATTTGTTGGTTTTTACGCGAAAATTATTTTAAAGGCCCCTCAGAGGAGAGCTAATGGGACAAAAATCACTGAATTTGCAGAAGTGTGATGCTTCATCCCCAGACATCAAGACCGGCAGAATGATCTAAAATATTGAAAATGTTTTGCACTCAGTCATTCTATTTCTTTCTGACCTAACTTTATAATATGCAATCTCAAGTTTCGGGGTTTTTTGTTTACGTACAGCGTAATTCATATGCACAGACTGCAAAATTCTCATTTAGTTTAGAAGCGTTGTATTCATAAAAAAAAGTTTTACTTTGAATTAAAATAGGGTTCAGTTAGTCGAAAGATAAAATCTTGTGTAGACTGAAGACGAGACTCTAGATTTTCTTTAATATATATTTAAAAAAAAATAATAATACTGCTATGACCGAGGATAAAAATTTTAAAATTGTAAAATTGTAAGATTTAAGAGTATCCTGTCAGGCTCGGCAGCTAGAGATTCATGCTTCACAATTCTGAAATGTATATGTTTTTTTCTCTCAACGAATCATTTTCATTAGCCCTTTTCATTTTGGCCCTTTTCTAAGTTTTCTCATAATAACCAAGCAAGTCCATCCTAATATATCCGTGGGGAATTAATTTGGCTCAGTTCTTTTTGAATAAACTATACATTCGCAACTATGGAATACCTCTACGATATTTAAAAGAATCTGCCACCAAGGAAACGATCCTAAAACCGTGCCCACAGGGGGAGACGCTCTTTTAGGACGCTCAAATATTAATATTTTAAAATCTGGAAAAAGTCGGTTGGGAACACCCGGTGTTCCCGGGCCGCTTTTATTACCGGGAAAAACGCTATGACTTACTCTAACGTCGATCAGTTGGTACCACCGTATTTTGAGGAAAAATCAAAGCCAAAAAAGTACAAAAATTGAAAGAGGAATTCAAATTGAATTCGAATGTGTATGGGGACTTTGGGACACACTAATCGTGTGCTTCAGTAATCCGAACGATATTGGAGTTTTATTTTGAAATCCTTATAATCTTATTTAACTGTGCTTTTTTTTATAGTTTTTCCCCCTCAGGATAGGGTGGACTGAAAATCCATGTTTAACATCACTCGAGTCTTTATCATTTCTGTATTTTTTGTTGCTGTCACAATGTGTTATGAGTTTTTTCTGTAAATGAATGCAGTCACAATGAAAGCTCAGAATGTTTTATATATGATGTTGTGAAACGTGATTTTGTTCTTTTTTCGATCTCACGTGTTTTTCGTCCTTTACGTTTGAATATGAAAAGTAACTAAGTAATTTCGGCACCATTGATAATTTTTAGAAGATACACTTTTTTCTCTCAAAGGGTCTTACAAGACGCAGATCTCGTTTCTTTGACTTTAAATCCCATTTTTTAACCCACTAACAACTGTTTTGGTGCCTTATAGCCCGACATCATAACTATCGTTCTTAGTTTCATCGCAAATATCGTCACCTTCTGGCCAAAGTATCACAAGCGCCATGCGACATTTTAAAATTCCCGCTGCCATTTTATTTGTTTACAGAGAAATTGTTGGTTGCATCTGTTCGAAAATTTCACTGAATTTTATCGGGGGCATGAAGAAAATTCAGTGACATTTTCGGACATGCTTCTTGAACAATTTCTCTGTAAAAAATAAAATGGTCATGGAAAGTTTTAAACGTCGCATGGCGCTTGTGATACTTTGGCCGGAGGATGACGATATGAAGATGAAAGAGCTTCCGAACTAAGGTGGCGTGGAGTCTAGGACGGTCGATCGAACGGTATGGCAAGTACAAGGTTTCCTATGTGCGCGTGAAAGTTACTTAATTTGCATTACTTTTGATGAAACAATCAATGTGCTTCCTTTCAAAGACAACTTTGCCGAGTCGATTTCGTTGCCGTCACGTATGGTTTTTTGTATTTAACGTCGTTGTCCGCCCCAAAAGAATCGCCGGTGCGCAAGGCCACCACGCGCTGCGCCGCACAGTGGATCGAGTCAGTCAGAGAGGTCGGACATGAAATTTTTGACTAAAACTGCGACTTTTGATGTTTATTTCGTCACATTTTACATTTTAAGGGGTGCTTTCAGAAGAAAATTTCACAAGGAAACCAATGAAACAACTTTTAGAACCTCGAAGTCTTGTATAAACGGTGTTATAAACGTTTGAAGTTTCCAAATTTTGTCCGACTTCTCATATTCACTCGTTCCATTGTGTGCCGTCCGTCACATTTCCGCGCCGATGCGAGCGGCGCGTGAAGTAAGAGCCCATTAGTTTGTATTGCGTTACCCCGCAGTTCGCAGTCGTCAAACTCTTATGAAATACTACCGGTTCCCCGTATGAATCCATGCTTACTTAAAATCTAGGCTTCGACAGTCAAAACTTGACTATCCGCAGCGCTGCTAAGTATAATATACTGCCGTGCTAAGGAAGAACGCCGTTTGAACCATCAGGCACTGCCAAATTTCCATCGAAAAACAACGAATTTTCAGGGAAATTAATGAATATTTTTCCCCCGATTTTTCGGAGAATTTTTTTCGAAATTTGATCTAAAATCTCTAAAAATTTTAATGAAAAATACTCATAACTTTCTTCAAAAATGGATATTTTCTGAGAGGAAATTTGGCAACATTTGAATACTCATACGGCGTTTTTCCTTAGCACGATAGAATAGGACTCTGTCACTCGTTTCAGAAAGCAAGTTGATACAACACGTCTCCCGGGCGAGGGAGCATGACTCCATTAGGGCTGCAAAATTTACCCAAACAATATAATTTTTCAGAAGAATTTACATATGTTTATGTCCAAAATTGTTTTAATTTTTGCTCGAGATCAGAAGAAAAATCGGTGAAATTTTCAGTTAGTACAAAAAAAACCATGTATGTAAGTACATCAGTAGCCCATGCGTCAAAATTAAAAAAAAACTTAATAATAGTTTAGATAAAAACACGATACTCGGTACAAAAACTGATGAAATACAATGATTTTGAAAAAAAAAATTCTCGATTTCTTATGATTAATTTCTTCCGAGAAGCACTGAACCGGCGATGTAACGGTGTCTCGCAGCTGCAGCAGGATTCTGGCTCAGTTGCAGCATCATGCCGGTAGTAGGCTACCGAACGGCTCTTGAAATTATTCGAATTAATGTGTCTTGTCGATTTGTTAATGTTGACATTACAACCAATGCCTCTTGATCCTCCTGCGCTGCTACCATGCCTGATCCCTACTTTCACCATCGCCATAACCAGCCCCGGGTTTCTCTCAGTTACGATTGGTCCCTTAAATAAGAAGATGACTCGGTGATAATTGCGATAACACCAAGTATTGGAGGAGGGGGTGGGGGTCGATTACAGGTTTAAAATTTTTTAACGATGCCTCAGCATGCGCTCTCAGAATCAAATTTATACGTAGGTCGTGCACTGTTAAAAATAATTTGGGCTCTGAGTGAATTTCGAAATGTTCTATATTGAATCTGAACCTGAGTTAAAATATCTATGGGACCGTCGGGAAGGTTTGCCGTGAAAAATTGCGCATTGGCATGTTCTTTCGCGGATCCATGTCGTTGAATCGTGAGAAAATTTCTCCGCCGCTAAAAAAAACTCTGAGCAACTCTCTCAGAGATTGAAGTGACTCAAAGAAATGAGACCGAAACCGAATCTGAGTGAATTTTGGTTTACAGTGCGACGTTAAGCAGAAAGGAGCAATGTCACATTAGCCGTTGCCAAATTTCTTCTGATGGTTTATTTATTATGGGAAAACGGTAGCGAGGATTCTTTAAATATTACATAGCGACGGGGAAACCACCAGACCACGTATTTCGGTTTGCGACGTTGTAGACTTCCTGTCCTACCATATTTTTTAAATGGAAAACCATTCAACGTCAGCTCTTGAAACCTATCGTGTTTTTTCTTCTCTATGCGAAGAAAACTCTGTGAAAATTTCAAGAAAGGATATTGGGTTGTTCTCCTTCAAAGGAAATTGGGAGCGGAAATTTTTAAACACCGCTAACGAGATACGCGATCTGGTAGTTTCATCATCGATAGGATATCCACTGTGACGTGATGCAAATTCCCTGAAATTTTTAGAGGAAAAATTCTAGATTACCCATATGCGGTGCGTATTGGCAGAGACCTAAACGAAAGACGAACAAAGTAGATGGGTGTGACCTGTGACGTGCATTACTGCATTATGCAAAGGCTGTATTCATAGAATGTGCGGTACTCATTCACTTGCGATTTCGCGAGTGTTTTAGCTGTTACACTGTACTCAAGATGAGAGAAACATTCTTTTGAATTCCCGCAGCATAACAAGCCGTACTTTCATTCAACAACAAATTTGTGTTGGTTTATGTTTCACTTCCTATATTAACCAAAAGTAACACAAGAACACAAATATTTTTATCAGTGCGTAACCTGAATGAGCATAATGTTTTCATTAAGACTCTACATTAAAAGTACGAACGGTTTTTCTCACGACGCGACGAGGGTTTTTCCCACCATCCAAAATTCCTGGGGGGCCAGTTGATACTATTTTCAGTTCTAAGGGGGCTAGGAATACCACCCCCCTCTCCCACCTTACGCCAATGCAGAGATACGTAGTCTGGGAGTGTCACCAATCGATATGCAACGAATCATCCGTCAGCCGAATTACAAACACCGACTGAGCAGTAGACATGATGCGTCGGTAAACTTCTCCCACGGTTCATCCGATATGGGTCGTGTTAATTGCTGTCCCAAATTTAAAATAGACGTTAATCGTTCGTTTGCGAAATCAACGACGACTCTTAGATTGACGAGTGATTGATGAGTCGGCAGTGAATGATACATCTTATTCGATTGTTTTACAGAATGATGACGAAGCTCACTTTGGGTGGCGCACTGCTGATCTGTCTGGTAGCCGTGTGCTCAGCCGCTCCCGCACCGAGACCCCAACACGGCAAAGAGGGCGCGTTCCTGACGAACGAGGCTATCCGACAAGTGCAGAGCACACATCTCATTCCGCAAGGGGCCCAAATCCAGAAAGTCCAAGAGGGCGTTGAGATCGCCGCCTACGAATCCATCCCTGGGGACCAGCGCATCAACCTCGTTGACATCCTTGGCGACCACGTCCCACCAGAGGTAGTCAACAACCTCCAGTCCCAAATCGACCAGGTTGGCAAAGCTAGGTAAAATTCTCAGCCTACACTGCGACGCGTAATGACCTGAGATCATAAGTCATCGAGTATACATCATTTCCTCCAGATTTTTACTCCCCGAGATGGATGAAGCTTCTACAAATCAAGAAATTTACTGATAAAATCCATCGTCATTTTAGGAAAGGGGCTCCATCAGAAAGCACCAGTGTATGTACAAAATTTAGTGACCCGTTTTCGGTGACTTATTTATGGACCAAAGTATTCAAAGTGAGAGGTTCCAGGGGAACCGGTGCAAAATTAAAAGAGGAAATCTAGCGCCTCAGGCGTATATCGCCAAAAGAATACGTTTTCAACTTTTAGATTGATTTAAAAAGTGTGAAATTTAAATTAAAATCGTAAAATATTACGTATACGGCACAATTTTATGAGCTGAGGAAAATTGTTAAGCAAGAGAACGCTAGCTCTATCAAAAAAACGCAATATTTCCTTCTTTATGTGCCAGCATGGACGAATTTAATTTATTTCGTCCCATTCCCTGTATAAAAAGGTAATTTTTGGGGACTGCTTGAAACAATGCCAAGTAAGCAACACACCAGAAATTTTGAGCTTCTCATAAACATTAACTTGAACCTAATATTTTTGGCTCGACTATGGCAAATTGTCAGCAATACTCACAGATGGATCACATTTTTGAGGGGGAAAAGAACATTGAATTGTGATGCAACATTTTGGATGATGTGCACATGGAGTGTTGCAAAATTCTCGTCATGAACTCTCATGTTAGCGAAAAAATGATTTTTAAGCTCGCAGCATTTGCATTCTGCTAGCTTTACTTGCCCACTCATAGCAGGGCGCTAGGGACAAGACTTTTAGAACACCCCATGTATATCATCCATACAAGGGACCGGTTTGGACCAGTCCTACCTTACCATTATGTATTTATCCTCCTAAACTATTTCAGACGGCTATACATTCAAGCATTTCAATTTTTGCATAATTGGCGTTTGCTTGCAATGGTTATGATATAAATCTACATATCAGTATCTTTTTCCCCGTGGGTGAATAATTTGTTCCATTAGACCCCTCATTGTTTCTCTTTCTTTTATTGTACATCAAGAAAAATAAATGAATAGGACAATAATGCCTCTGTTCTTGGTACCTAATTCCCTTCGATCATCTAATAATATTGACAAAATCTGATGCAAGATTAAAACATTTGAATTGTAATTTGTTACCTATAGAAAAACTGAAACTCTCGTGCTTAAATGAAAAATTTTCAACAAAAATTTTTTTTGCGTAAATAATAATACGAGAAAATGTTTTAATCATGAAACACAAACCTTACGGGTAGACTTCCACAAATGCCAAAACGTCAGTTTCGCAGAAGACACAAAAATTGATATCGGTGGCTAGAAATCTTATTTCGGCTCGAATTTTGGCACATGTGCGCAGAATACGTTTACAAATAATAATTTGTGGAAGGTTTAAGAAAAAAATAAATTTTACAACGAATATTGGCGCTCGTGATACTGTGTTCCAAGAGGATCACGTAAACACTGTTGCGGATGAAGTAGGCATTTTGCATGCGCCGAAATTGGCGCTTGAAATACATAATTTCGCACCCCTTCAAGCTGAACATAGGCAACCAAGGAAGCAAAAAACAACCGTGAAAATACTTCTCACCATCTTAAAACTTGGCACTTATGATACTTACCCAAGACCTATTCGTTAGATCTGTACGTTTCTGAACTATGACAGTTGTTTAAAGCATCTAATTGTAATTTTAATTTAACAAAAAACTATGGATTTCGCGGGCCTTTTAAGAATCCAGAAACATATTGCTAACGCATTGTCGGTAAGAATGTCACATATTTTGAGGGGCTTAGAGGGCAAGGCGGATAAGTGGAGTTTTTGACATTCCGAGAAATACGTGTTTGAAGTTTTGAAAATACGTGGATCCTTATGGCGGAAAGAAAGTTTAAACTGACTTCTTGGTGCTTAAAAAATGGAATTTAGGAGCGAAAATTTCACAGAATTGCATTTTACTAGTTTTACTTGAAATCATTATACCTCGATTTTTTTAAAAAATACTGCACTTATGCGCCTTGTCCTCCAAGTCCCTTGTTACGTACTTTTCTCGGAGGGGCAAAAGTTGAACGATGTTAATGTAAGCCCAGAGAGTACAATTATTCCTATTTCAAGAATTTCCACATCGACGGCGTAAGTCCCCAATCACATATCTCGTTCGCGGTATCTGAAAATCTCCGCCTCTATGTTATTTTTTTTTAAAGGAGAACAAATTGACATCATTCCTTGAAGTTTCAGCAGGATTTTCTTTGCACAGAGAAGACCAATCCCGGCAGTTTTACAGAATTGCCGTTGAGAAGTTTTCCGTTTAAAAAATAAAGTATGACAGGAAGTCTGCGACGTCGCAAACCGCGTTATGTGATCGCCGACTTACACCGTCGATATACATATCCTAGCACCTAGCGCAAGAAATGTCAGTGTAAGAACTGCACTTTAAAATAAAGTTTAAGCTCTTTTCAAATTCATGGACACGATTTATGGGCGCATTTGCGTTGTTGACGCGAGCGGGAGGCAGGAACTGATTGCGAGTGAAACGAGTCTGGAGGACTCGGGTGCGGCTTCCTCAAAAGAGAAAGTAATAATGCTTTCTCCTTCTTGCCTTGGTCACTCTAACCGGCTCTTTATGTGCTTTACAGCCATTAGACGATGGTCCTGTAACCCCCCCTACTGCAACGACTAAGTGAAGAGTTTTACTGATTACGTCATTTTTTTCAATGTCTGTCTCGCGGTCAGCTTGAGCCTGACTCTTTAAATAAATTACTCCATCTTCAGAATTCTTGACACAGTGGCATAACTGCTTATCTCACTTTTATGTTAAATGCTATTACGTGGGGAATAGCAGATCTGACACCCCCGCCCCTCCTATTTTTACCCAATGATCTATGGGAGATTTCTTAATTACTTAAAAAATGGATTGCTGATTTAACAATTAAATTGTTGAAAAATATGCCCGGCGTGTTTCAAATAATGTACATTTTACAATATTGAAAAGTTAATTTAACCACGGGGGTGGTAAAATTAGCATTTTTTCTATTGTAAAACCTACATTGAAACATGTATTGAAAATTAATTTTCTTAGGGGAATTTTTAGCTAAATTTCCACTTTTTTACCATGGAGCTGGTGGAAATGAGCTGTTACGACAAACCGTTTTATCGCACATACAGACACAAAAGAGGCGCGGAGCTTTGGAAGGTTGGTTGGGCCGCAAAGCGATCAGGGGATGCGCACCCCTCAATAAACGTAAAATGTAAAATTTCAAGAAAATGACTAACATCATCACGGATTCAGTGATCTATAAGTATCTATTCCATAAATGTCTTAATAATGTTGCCACATCTCGCCGAGAAAAACGTAGTTAAAGAATGTCTAGCGAATCCTCATTAGATTTCCCATTTAAATGTCTAAGGCTGAATAAAGCCTTGGACGAGATTTTAAAATAAGCTGGTTCAAAAGAAAGAAAGAAGAAGAAGAAAATTAGATACGTTTCCCTTCATATTTTAAAATAAGTCTTCTTATTGCTCAATTTTTTCCGTGGAGTTTTTAAACTCGCTTTACAAACTCAATATTTATAATGAGAAGAATGTATGGTGTGTGGTGATAAGGCGTGTGTGAACAGTGCACATACATAAAATCGACGCATGAACGAACATTTCTGGCCCCGAATTTTTCGTCCGTAAATGTGCAGCATGATGGCCGCAAAAGCAGCAACAGCAGCGATAGCAACATCAGCAGCAACGACAGCAGAAACATCAGCAACAACAGTGGCAACAGCGGTACCTACATCAAGTTGGTAAAGAAACTGTGAGCTTTCTGTCTTACTTTTATCACAAGAGCTTCAAAAATAGTTTTATTCTATGTTGCTCCTGACTCCTCCCCCTCCCTTTTTTTTTTATAAAATTTGGCTCCTCCTTTTAATGATCCATTTTATGTTTCAAAAATGTTGAAATAGCTTCCTCGCAAGAGAGGCTCAAAATTCAAAATTCCCGGAGGAGGCCCCTCTTGCCACAATATATTAAACAATACATACTCGGAGATTTTGGTACACTGCAACCGAAATACGCATTTTTTGCAGTTTCACTGTTGATATACCTGATATCGATGATATGAGTGACGCAACAGTCACTATACTGCCTTGCTAAGGAAGAACGCCGTATGAACATTCGAGAGTTGCCAAATCTCCTTCGATAAAATGGTTATTTTTAAGGAAAATTATGAATATTTTTACCCTGGTAAAAATTGGCAGTAGAAGCTGTGTTCCAAAATACCGTAGACCTAAAGCCGGCTGTAAGATTTTCAATAGCTTCTATAGTCAGCTGCACAATTTCTCATGGCCTTTTATAGCCGATGGCGATTGAGCAACAGCCAGGCGATAAAGTGGATGCTAAATGTTACTAATTACGGATGTTAGGACTGTTTATGGATTACCGTTCTATTTTTGGGCCGTACAGTACCTATCTTGATTTATTTTGCGCGGAAAGCTCCGTTCTTTTGAAGGATGCCTGCCATTCCTAATATGTTGGAGCGCCTTCAATTTCGTATGATACTGTGCAATACCTCTGGTGTGAAATAGTTGCTTCAAGCGCCGTGGCACGCTGCGGCGCGGCGAGCGGGCAGCCAGCGCGAAAAGCGCCTTAGCGCCTACAAACCTAACAGGGATACTTCACGCATTGCGCCATGCGTGGAGTATCCCTGTTAGGTTTGTAGGCGCTGGTACGTGTTTATCGCTGGCAGCACGCCGCTCCGCTCTGTGTTTGGCTCCAATATAATCTTGCGGAGTCAGCGTTTTTCAACTCATGATTTTGAAAATTTGCACATCCTGTATGGAATATTCTCATTTTAATTGATGAAAAAAAATATGAATTAAAGGAAAATATAATGTGTGTTTTGTGAATATTATGGTGGTTCTGTATCAAACTTAATGATTTCCAAAGCACACGAATTTCTACACAATTTCTTATAGCCTTTTATAGCCGATGGCGATAAAGTGTAAAGCCCGGCGATAGGAACTATAGCCCGGCTGCACACTTTTTTATCGCTTCGTATAGCCCGGCTATATGATTTGCTCCGCTTTCTACAGCCAGCTATATGATTTTCTATTGCCTTTTTAGCCGGCTATAAGAATTCCTATGGTATTTTGAAACGCAGCTCCTATCGCCAATTTTTACCAGGGTATTAAAATACATATTTTTATTTAAAGACAGCAGGCTCATCTATACAAGTGGTGAGGCGATAATGATCGATTATTGATATTCCCCATTTGAAGCTATGAGAAAGAATCGATTATTAAGGTGTTTGTTGCGAACACCTTGTTCATCGATCTTTTTTCGAGGTAGATCAATAGATATGTGGCAAAGCACGCCACGACACTGATTTATCCATTAACACTCATACCAATAGTAGAGAAATCACTGAAATTAGCTCTGTAGATCTCTACCTTCTCGTGCACATACATTATACATTATGACCGAAAATAATGCGAGAAGTGCATCAAGCCCGATTTTCGGAATTACCACCACTAACATACCATTTCAAAATACCGGATTTTTTCTCAATAACCTCATCGTGACGATAAAGTCTCCTCGAAATCTTCATTTTTTGTTACAGCTTTTTATAATAATAATATGCCTCGGTCTCGGAATAGCAGCGAATCGACAACTCATTTGTTCGCCTTTCTTCATCCAGTTGTAAATTAAATTGAGATACAGGTGGACGTTTCTAGACAAGCCCGCTTTATTTAGGTTTTATGAATATGACAAAGATTTTTGTACAGGTATTACGTGCTAAAGTAATGAATTATTCCACTTAACAATGCAAAGTTCAATTTTTTGTTAAAGTTCGCCCTAAAGATCTATCGGAGCGATTTTCGTGATTTTTGCGGCTATTAATAGAAGATGTTACCTAGATGATACTGATTGTGAGCCTGCTTTATTAAAATTAACTCACGGGGCCCCGCAAAGGGCGCTTCGGAGGGCGCCTCGCGCCCCCTAGGGGCTAGGCCGCGTAGCGGCTTTGGGGCACAGCCTCCTCGTATGACTAACTTCAGAGTGAGGATGCGTGGCCACCTACGCATAATTTACATCATCCGGAAGTTGCGGGATTGAACGAGTTAGACGCAGCTTAAGTCATCGATTTTCAAGGGACTTCCAAGACTTGAGACGCTGGACAAGTTCGGAGAATAAACCGATCGCGGCAGACGCACGGGTCGTCTAGACAGAGAGTTGGAAATGTATAGCCAACGTAGCTACTTTTGCACCAAACAACAGATGTCTTTGAGAAAAATTGTGCTCGAATAAGGTTTTCCTCTCAGTATTGAGATTTTCAGATCACTGAATCGTAACGCACGTAGGCTACATTTCTAACTTCCTGTCTAAGTTTACTCGAAAAAATAACACATTGGATCTAGCGTCCAGACTCTTAAAAACATCGACAAGAAAAAATACTCTTGATTCAATCAGATTTCGACGGTGTAAGTCGGCAATCACATAACTCGTTTGCGGTGTCTGAAAATCTCCGCCTCTATAATATTTTTTTGAAGGAGAACAAATGGACATCATTCCTTGAAGTTTTTGCAGAATTTTCTTCTTACAGAGAAGAAAAATTACGACAGTTTTAAAGAATTGTCGTTGAGTAGTTTTCCGTTTAAAAAATATAGTATGATAGGAAGTCTGCGACGTCGCAAACCGAGTTATATGTGATTGCCGACTTACACCGTCGATTTAAGCTTAAATCAAGAACCAAGCCTCTTAATTTGAGCGGATTTCCTTTTGATTTAAACTTAAATCTGATGGAATCAAGAGTATTTTTTCTTGTCAATGTTTTCAAGAGTCTGGACTCTAGAGCCAATGTGTTTTTTTTTCCAGTGTTCGGAGAGAGATTTTAAAGGTGATTTTGAGTCACCGCGTGTGAAAATTGGGATTCGATGATATTTATTATATTTTTCCGGAAAAAAGTGGGGTGAAACTCGTGACATACTCTCGATTTTCGGATTCGGTTGAAACTGAACAGTTCCCTCATTCGACTCGTAGAGGATCGTCAGTTAAACTCGAACATGTAGAGAGTGTTGCGTTATTCCGTTTTGAAGGAACTTTATTTGTGCTAATCAGCAGTGTGCGGCATCAGCGGCATGTTTCTTGTAACTTGCGATGCGAGTTAGGTCACGCATAATATACTTTTATGTACCGCGGAATCAGACACTCCCAGAAAATACATACAGAAACAGTATAACATGGAAAAAATAGCTTTACCAATAATTCAGCACGGTTTGACCATGTTAAGGGAGAGCTTCATTATTAACCAAAAAATTGATTTTATGTCTTTTAACGATAAACAATTTTAAAATAAAACTATAAAGCTCCGTATTTTTGCACCCCTCAAAAATTCAGCGCTGAAGGTATAAGAATGAGGGGTTTGCAAAAGGTCCTGTTACCACCCTTTCACTGGGCGCCCCCTTCGTGCAGAAAAAAAAATATACTTTACTTAATTAAAGTACCTAAATACTTCACACTGCAACGTTGTAAATTCTCCGCTCATTATCCTCCGAAAGTCGCTGATCCCAAAGGGTTCCATTTTACAATGTTGCAGCTTTCCTTCCCGGGGTGTTTATCATCTTTATAGCTTGATTCAGCCTGGGTTAACCAAACCCCCGAGTACTCATAACCCGCAAAGAGAAAAAAAATATCGGGCATACAAACCTCATAGTTCAGTAGACCCTTGTTCAGCTTACAAAACTGAGCCTTTAGTCGAGAGAATTGAGCGCTTCAGTTAACAGAACTGAACTACAGTGCAGTGAACTAGAGGTTCAGTTCACCGGACTGAAAAACTTCCGTTCACATCGAGCATGTTTCGTACCAACCGGAGGGTTCTAAGTTATGTGAGCTGAAGCGGATAGTTCGCTTGACTGAAGGCTCAGCTCAGTCCTTTGTAATGAAAAACGATAAGTCGATTCGTATAGCTGAAGTTTTATTTCCTCGTATAGATGTACTGACCATCCTCCAACTCAATGCTTTTCTGCTGATTTCCTGATATTAGTATTCCTCCGAGTTAGACATCGATGGCCAAAGTGCGAGACCACGTATCTCTGTTTGCGACGTTGCAGACTTTCTGTCATAATTTAATTTTTCTTTAGATAACTATTTAGCATAATGTTTTGAAAATTCCTTGATTTTTCTTCACTGATAGCAAAATATTTTGTATGAATTCCAAATTATTTAGTTGGCTTGATTCTCTTCGAAAAAATAAAATTGGAGCGAAAATTTTGAAACATTGCGACGGAGGCACGTGGTTTCGCATTTCGCCCATCATCGGTCCACTGACTTCTACATACCATTCCATCCTTTTCTATTAATTTATCTTACCTCGCTGTTTTTATATTTATATTATTTATTATCAATTTAATTTTTTTTATTCTCTATTTTATATATATCTTGATTTTTTCTTTTGAAAAAAAAAAGAAAAAAAGTTTTACTCACTCCAACAGCGCAAAAAGCGTGCACCCAGTTCATGGAGCAAGCGTGAATTTCTGTGCCAGATTTCTTCAAGCAACCTACATTCAGTGGAACTGAATGCAGGAATTTTGCATTTCTTAAGGGAACTTGGCAACGGTAAGAGTGTGCGGGATGCTGGCCGCTGAGCCCAGCTTATTATGAATCAGACAATAGCTTATTGTTCTCGTGTAAATAATGCCAAAAGTATTAGCCAGATCTACTAAAAAACGCGCGGCCTGGCCCATGAAACATTGGACTATTGTTGTAATTGGCGTCGTTTTCTGCAACACAAGATTCGATTGTGCCGACGATGGGACATTTTCTCCTTTTTTTCCGAAAGGGGAGGGAGGGTGTCAGGCCAAAGCTGATTGGGACCATTGTGCAGAGAAGAAATTTGTAAAAATTATTTTTTTGCAAAGCAAAATGTTTTTGTTATAAATTCAACGTGACTGAGCAAGCTGTATTCATTGTTTTTCGTCGCTCCTTTGATTCTGAAGTCTGCCTTGAAGACACCGTTGTTTTCATTTTTTCTTTTTTTCCCCTCCCTCTGAATTGATGCTGCTTTGGGAACACCGGAACTTAAGTCTTCTCAAAATAATAGAATCTAAATGAGGTGACTCGGCAATAATTGTGATAATAGATAATTTATTGGGCATTAATTAAAATTGATTTTGACGTCAATATTGACGCGAAGTTATTGGAGTACGGTGGGTTCAGAGATGAGGCTATCTGCGACACTCTACATGGTGGAGGGGGGGTGGTGGTGGTGTAAGGCACACCTTTTGTTTCCATGTCTTTCTCTCCGACATCCGCTTTGAGTACATATCTGGACGTACTTAAATCAAAAGAAGAAATCTACTCTTTTTAAGTTACGACTAAAAACAGTAAAAACAGTGATAGTTGTCACTTAAACATTTTTGACACTAATTTAGATAAACTCACGCCCACTACTATTTTTAATTGGACGCGTTTCGGCGGCTGCCTGGGCCACCTTCATCAGCTGACTACTTTTTTAAATCTACTATTTAACATCAAAACGTCTCTTACAAAACAATTTACTCATTGAGGTTTTAAATTATCAAAATTATAATTACAAGTATCAATTATCAAATTATGAATACAACAGAAAATTGATATCATGCAATGATCACCACGTAAAATTTATTTATATTTTATTAATTAAAAGACTCTTCCCACATCACACTTGCATTTAACAATGCAAAAAACTCGAGCCGTCTGACATAAGTTGTTGCGCCTTCAATTTCATTTGATACTGTGCAATACCTCTGCGTCGAAATAGTTGCTTGAAGCGCCGTGAACAAACCAACGCGCAACGCAAGCTCCTATATCGAAGAGAGACGCATGTATATACGTCCAGCAATCGTCTATTTGATGTTCGCCCTCAATTTTGTCGCGTATGCAACAAACATACCCGAAAGTTATCTTTTCGAAGAGCGCAGAAATTATACCACTCCATGGACTTTGATTAACGACGATGGAACGACGATGGACGATTGGATGAACGACGTTGTGAACCCCAATCGATGTATATCTTCCTTGGTGTACTGCTTCACTTATTATCTTACTGCTGGCATCATGCGTCTCCTTTGAAGTTTTGTTCTTAATTCGCGTAAGCAATAATAATTCACACAAACCAACAAAATCGAGATAAGCACCGCTTGCGTAAATTACGAAATACTAATGTTTAGTTATCACTTTTACTTTGTTTTCTTGGACGAATTTATTCCACTGAATTAGTGGTTCAATTTTTGGTAGCAAGCACAATGAATATTATTTTAAGAACTTTGAAGTGACAATCATTATAATCGAAAATTGATGAAATGCGGCCAATAAAATGAGAGAACTTGAGAATTGTCTTACTATCTTGTTTTCTTCGATTTTCCATTTGATTTTTAATAGATAAACAGAATTTTTCAGTAAGTAATGCTGTTTATACTTAAAATACCGCACAAATAGTGATCTAAAAGTATGAACCTCTGCTAACTTTTTGAACAATTTCAAGTGTAGATATTGTAGCTTTTTATGGCAACCCTATGCATTGTTCAGAGGATAGCAAAACATGGTGAATTATCAGTGAAAATTTCAGTAAGATATATGACAAGTCGCCGTCTATAGAAAGATATAGGCCGATTTGTTGACTAGATCATCTGTGCCATAAAAAATTCGTATTGGGAGAACTAAAGGGTTTATATAAGATGATCGAGTCCCCGAGTAATTACAATTTTCAATTCAAACATTTTTTCGTGGGTTCTCCTTAGGACCCCATTTTAGCTTGCCTCTCCTCACAGAACGCATATTAGAGTCCCTTTATACCCAGAGTTAGGACAACTCGATTATCAGCTGACTGGCAGCCGGCCTTGGCTGGCCATGGAGGCCGAAACGAGTGCACCCAAACGAACGATATTGGGGGATAAGGATCAGGAATCCTGCGATGTCTGTCACACAAAAACAATAACATCAACAAATTGATCAGTTAAAAAGAAAATGAGATTGGTTTGTAAATAATTTCTTCATCTATTTTCATTTTGGACCAATGGAAATAACACTTTACTCTTGATAAACCACAATTAGGTAATATTTTCATTATTCTTGTTCACATTCGAGGTACCGCCATCTTGGTGCACTCGTTTCGGCCTCCATGAGCGAGAACCAATCAAAATTGGATTTTTTTTTAGGCCACTTTCAGCCCAACCAAAAGTGAGTTGTCTTAACTCTGGGTATAAAGGGACTCTAGCTTATATCGATTTCGCGCCAACGGAAGAAAATGCACCAATTCGGCACCCGGCTCGGACGTTGAAAGTATGTGCTTACGATAGCGGATGACGACTTTTAATCGATTTTTTGGCCCAAAAATCGATTAAATCTGATAGATTTTTGTAGGTTGATTTAAGGTCTGAATCGATTTTTCGAGCCGAAATCAAATAATTGAAAAAATCGAAATTGCATACGTTTATATGTCACACCAGGCCTAACTTCTGTAAAACCGGAGTTTCATTTCAAGTTCAGTTATAGCAGTATTCGTCAGTGGCGTGGCGTGAATTGCGATATATCGATTGTTATGCCATATAAACCTATGGAAAAAGATCGATAAACAGAGTGTTCGCAGCGAACACCTTGATAATCGATTCTTTACCATAGGTCTAAATGGCAGATCAATCGATAAATCGCAAAAGACGCCACGCCACTGGTATTCGTGCTCTTAGCGCCGAACTTGGGTTTTCAATAATTTTAAAATCGATTCCGAAAAAAAAATGATTTTGTCCGAATTCTAATTTTATCATCCGATTTTTAAATCGCCTCGACTGCCTCGAACGTTGAATCGATTTATTCGAAAAAATCGTTATCCCTGATTACTGTGCGGAATCAGCCTCCGAGTACTGTTGCACTGGAGGACGGCCAGAGAGCGCTGCGCACGCTCCACATGCGACGAAGAGGCGGAAAATCAACCGCATGCCGCCACCACAATCAGTGTTGAGTGAACATCGCGCGGTGTTGTCCGTGCCCGTGTGTGATCTCGAACCGAAACGTGTCATCGTGAACATGTAGTGCAATAACGTCATTCTCACCCTTAATCTAAGGGTTCTCCATCGATATAAACTATTAAGCAGTGCCATCTATAATCAGTGTCATCTCATCGTTTAACTCGTAACAATTTTGAGGAATTTTTCGCAGCGATCCTCTCGATGTTCAGCGGCGAGAATTTCGAAGGGCCGTGATTTTCAATTTGTTCTATTGGCTTAGAATGTGTTCATAATGCCACCTCCGGGTGGTAACTCAGTACTAATGGCTCCGTACAAACGAAATAAGTGTAAAAATGTTTCGACCAGAGATTTGAATTTCAACTCGTTGCGTTCCGCGGTGCGGTTGTGCGGGTGTATTAATTCTGCGAGTGTCAAAAAGTGTGTTTTGCTTGTTTTGTGTGTTCTGCAACTAGTCAGCCACATCCAAGGGAGTATCATGGGTGAAGAATGCGATTGGAGCGGAAGGTATTGACACATTTTAATGCATGCACTTCTTATTATCGGATTTAAAGGTGTCGGCGTAGTTAGATCACTTTCCTCGAGTCCCCCGTAGAACATGATCCCCGCAACCCTAACCCCAATCCCGCAACCCCGGTGAGGGGAGGGGGTTTGGGGGATGTGTTGATAGTTTTCTCTGAGTAAGTTTGCTTTTGGCAAAGTGTAATAGCTATGAAGGATTTTGGGACAAAGCATGCCAGATCAAGTTTTTCGAATGCAACTATGATTCGGAATTCCACTATTCGCTCTAACATTCACCAAATTCCTTCATCCTCCAGGACAGTGAGGATGTTTTTCTGCATGATTTTTCCTACAGATTGCATTAAAGCTCGTTCCGAGTTGATCATGCAGTATCGAGTCTCTGTTATCCGCGGCGATCGGGACCAGAGCTGCTGCAGATAACCGCGAAAATCGAGGATTATCACAAAATGAGGGACTTGTCCGTGAAAAGTGATGAAGGAGGCTGTATTTTGTAAGACTCGCCTTTTAAAACGCTTTCAAAATATCAGACAGAAATGTGTAATTATTAGTTCCCAACGAATACATTTTGCATCAAAGAGGCTATTTAGCCGAACTGGCCTTAGTATGAAACCACGTATCTCCATTGCGATGATTTAACATTTCATCTCATATTTTTTGTTTGCAAGAGAGACAAGCTTAATTTATAGCTTGACCTCAAGATAATATTCTACTGACAAGAGACAGGGCTGCCCGCCACAAGGACGGGAAGGGGAGGGGGAGGGGTAGCAAACGGAGATACGTGGTTTCGCACTTTGGTCGTGGATATCTATTCAGGGTGAGGGTGGCAAGATACGCAAAGAAGATATGAGACATCGAAGATATCCGTGAATTATTTCCGAAATATCACGAGCCTGTAAAATTCGTTGAATTTATGACATTTTTGTGGCACTGGGTATGCAACTCGCACTTGAAAGCAAGAAACCTTGATTATTGACTCCTTATTCCACATCAAAATTTCTCACATTTCATGAAATCTTGCAACCCTGTATTAAGAGGACTTTTTTTTATAGAAGTTTGCGCCACAGAATTGCAACGTTTATGCTGCCATGCTAGGGAAGAACGCCGTATGAGCCATCAGGCGTTGCCAAATTTCCTTTGGTAAATCACGAATTTTTGGGAAAATTTTTTGATATTTTTCTTCCAATTTTATCGGACAATTTTGCATGCAATTCAATCTAAAATATCTGAAAATTTCAAGGGAAAATTTGCTTAAATTGCGTCAAAAATACGTGTTTTATCGAGGGAAATTTGGCGCCTCTCGAATGTTCACACGGCGTTCTTCTTTAGCATGGCAGTATGGGTTGCAGTCATTCCATGCGTTTAAAGAAATTTTTTTTTTGAAGTTGAATAGATTGACCTTTCCTTCCAATCCATGATTAAAGTCAGGCTGGAAGAAACCGCGGATAATCGAAGCATGGATATTCGCGGGACTCTACCGCACATAGCATACTAAATGTAAAAATGAATCCCTGAATCGTCAACTTCAATATGTTTTCGGGGGAAAAAGTCTCAACATGAAAAACTGCAGGACTCCTTTAACAACCGGACATCGGTCAGTCCCAATGCGATCGCTCTAGGTACCAAATATGGCAATATTTTGAAATAAAGGAGCTACAATTAGATGTATACCTGCCGAAGAGAATCATAGATGAGTGGAAATGATGGGGTGTGCTCTAGAAAGCTGCATAAGAAACAATGTGAAAGTGGGCGTGATTTCCTTTGGGGAAATGGAAAAGCGGGATTTTACAATCTACCGAAAGGAACCAAGCGCCAACTGCATGCGGCACTGATGAGCCATTGGCATGTGACAAGAGCGTTGTGAACAGGGCTCATAAGTTAATGCGTCGGCTCCGTCGTCGCCGCTGACGTCACTGGCGCTTTATAGTTCCCTTTTATCATTACGGCCCTCGACTAAAGAGCACATCTCTTCTCTCCCACCTGTCTCTGGTACCTCTCAGCGGAAATACGTCCAATTTCTGATGCATTCATTAAAACACCTATCCTCGCAGGGGAACTGACAGCACATACATCGTTTTCAAAGTGAGCCAGTAGTTGTAATTCCCAATTGCAAAATGCAGTCCAATTGTATTCTACATTATACTGTTGGAGTTGTCACCTGCCGCTCCGAAGATTTCGAGTTTGCCCGTCAAAATATACGGTAATTTGAACCAAGCCTCCAAAAATTCACCGTGCGAGTCCCTCTCCCTTCTCTCCCCCCCCCCCCCCCATTCCATCCTTCCAGGCCACTTCCGAGAAAATGAAAAGCCTCAGGGTGAAAGAGAGGCTTACGAGAAGCGGCACACAGTTGCGAATGGTTTGTTCACCGTGTAGGTTTGTCCTGGCCGTTGTTTTTCGTTGGGACGAACATGAGATAAAAGCGATTGGGCACAGTTCTAGCATTTCACCTTTCAACACCATAGGTAGCCTCCTTTTCACGTTTCAATCAATCGTTTCGGAAGTTGGGCCTTTCTATCTCTCTCGATATCCTCTTTTTTCTGCCCTGCCCCTGTTCATCAGTTGTTCCCCCTGGTTAATTTCACGGGTCTCTGTCTAGTCGTGATCGCCTAACTTAAATTAAATAGGTCACGAATCCTCTTTCAAGGTCGGCAAAGCTATTGTCCCTTAGTTACGTTTTAATCGTCCTGTGACGTACCGGGGACAGCATCAGTCAAAACTGGACTACATTCTGCAATTAGGAGCTACAATCTCTCGCTCAGTTTAGAAACAACGTATGTACCATTAGCTCCTCTATGTAAATAGGTTTTACGGATAAGCCAGGAATCGCAGTTCCTAACTGCAAAATGAAGTCAATATTTTAGCGAGACCGATCAGAGAATCGGACTATCTACGCAATTTAGGAAATACTGAATAATACAATATTTCTGGCTCATCCATGAAAACTCCTGTGGGTGCACAGAAACTAATAACATACGTACATGGTACATAGTACATACGTTGTTTCTGATAACTGAGTCGGAGATTGTGGTTCCTAATTCCATATTGAATTCCTATTGACTATCCAGGAAATTCCAGCTTACGCTGCGATCTCAGAATGCATAGTATGAGTAGCCCATTTTATATTGGTTCATTGCTTCTCCACGTGAGACGGAAATGCACATACCTTTAAAATACAATCCTCTAAAATTTGAAATGATTGCCCTTTTATTTTGGCTTTTAATGTTCACATCGCCGCGATTTTAGGTTTATTCGCGTTTTGACCGCAGTTTTGCGAGCAAATACCAGATTTCATCTTCAATTTTGTGGATTGCGACTAATTTTCACGCTAACGCGCGCATGCCTGCCGTCCCTTTTTTAGACTTAAAAAAATATATTCTAAGATTATGAAGAGCAACATAATCAGAAGAAAAGGGTCTTAGCAAGTAGATCGCTCTCTATCTTTGAACGCTTAAAAATGAGTCCTCTAAAACTAAGGTAATTAGGTCCTAAGACCTCTTACCTAATTGTTTTGCATGTAATTTCGATCAGGCATATCTAGTAAATCGGGAAAGATATGGGTTTTTATAACAAACTATATTCTCAAGTGCATCGGTATTGGCTGAAAAATTGCCTCATGAAGTAAAGAAACAATAGAGAATAAAGCATAGGTCATTCTGTTTTGGAAGATGAAGCATGGATAAAGTACCAATTATTTTTGTTGGGTTTGGCAGCACTGGAGAATTAGACCGAGAACGTAGAAATACAGCTTTATCACTATTGGATTGGAGTGTTAAAAGGTATACCTTTCCTTTTCCCGTTAAAACTGAGGTCTTTGTATCGCTTTGACCTGGGCAGAACCGTGGCGGTCAGCAGTGGTCCAATCCCAGAGAGATGTCGGATATGAGATTTTTTTGCCAAAAATCCAAAATTTGATGCTTATTCTGTCACGTGAAAATTTTAAAGGGTACGTTTCATAAAAGTTTACACGAAGACACCAAGAAAAACCACTTTTAAACCTCCACTTACGTCCTTCCGTGTTAACGAAGATACAAGCGTTTAAGTTTCCACATATTGTCCGTCTTCTCCCATGGACTCTCCCCACTGTGCGGTTGAGAGGCCGAGCCGAACCTCTGACAGTATTTTGATTTCGACGCGCACCATTATTTTGTTGGGGTAGCACAGTCGGGACCTGGCGGGTTCTTTATTAGGGATGATAAAAAAAGAAAGGAAAAAAATCGAGGAGGGCATTTTTGACCATTTGAGGAAGGCGGGAAACAAATGTGAAATGTTGCCGAGGCTTTATGTCCCGGATTTTTTCAAAGGAAAGTGACGGTATCGTGAAAAAAGAATTCGTGCCGCCTGTTTTGGGAAAGAAATCAGCACCTTTTGTTTGGTTCCTTTTTTCCGGTCGTGTTGTTTATCGCCCGTTTCCAGTTGCATTTTCAATTAATCGATTGTCCTCAATTTTCCGCCTATTTTTAATTCTTGCAATACGGCGCTCTTCGCGAAAAACTCACCTTCTGAGCTACTTTATCGGCGGTTCCTAGCGTGAATGGATACCAAGAACATCAACATTAAATTCAGAGGCGGATCCAGCAATCTGGCATTACCGGATTGCCTCCATTTAAACCTATGCTAAATAATCGATTCTTGTCGGAGCATCTGGCCCCTCCAAGAATCGATACATTTCTATAGGTTTAAATGGAGAAGAGACAATGTTGCCAATTTGCCAGATCCTCCAATAATTATATTTTAAATCCATGCACATATGTCGATTATTGTAACCGTGGCGGCTGGCGACCGAGACGGATTCGGGAAGTTAGCAACACTGTTTTCTCTCTATTTAAATCTATGGTTAAGAATCGATTCTTGTAGGAGCACCGGCCCGACTGGCCTCCCAAAAACCGATTCTCTACCGTGGGTTTAAATCGAGAGGATACAGTGTTGATAACTTGCTAGATCCGCTTATGTAAGTAGGAGGGAATAGCTCTAGTATTAAACAGCATAAGCACAAATATTGAGGACTGTACATATTCATGATTTTTGGTGAGTTTTTGGCTTATTCTGCAATTTCAACGGCAAATACTAAATCATTCTTCATAAATGTTATTGATATCATAGAACCACCTTCGTAAAATTAAAAGCGGCCACGATTGACGGTTCTATGGGGTTATTGTGGAGTGCCGCAGTGCCGGACAACCCGAAAGCAAAAATTTAGTCGGTAGCATTATATGATTCCGGCGACAATCTCAACTTTGATGGTAAACCCGAGATTTCGGGGGGCGTAATGAGTGTTGACATGATGACAAATCTGCGCCTTGTTTGATGTCGTCGAGGGGTATAGCGGGGTACGGCATTACGGGCGGGGAGACGCGGCAGAGGGGCGATTGGACCAAGTGGCAGAGTGAGGATTTCAATTGAAGCCCAAGGCACCATGCGGGTTTCCGAGATATTGGCCGTGTACCGCTCTTCGAGGCAGCTCGGTATTCATCCTTGTCACAAGCCACGTGCTATCATAGACGAGAAAACCCGCGGAAACTCGTCCCAAAAATTGAGAGTCCATCACTGCCGTGCTAAGGAAGAACGCCGTATGAACATTCGAGAGTTGCCAAATGTCCTTTGATAAAATGTCTATTTTGGAGGAAAATTATGAATATTTTTCCTTGAAATTTTCAGGAACTTTAGATCAAAATACTAACAAAATTCTCTGAAAAATTGGAATAAAAATATTCATAAGTTTTCCAGGGAATTCGTGTTTTATCGAAGACAATTTGGCAACGCCTGATGGCTCATACGGCGTTTTTCCTTAGCACGGCAGATCACTGTTCCCGCAAAAACTAATATCGATATTTTGCCATTGAGTAGGTGCAAAAACTTCTCGACCGCACGACCGGGTGGGTGCGAAAATGGGAAGGCCCTGAAAACGTTGTTTTGAAATGGGAAAGCTGGCATAATCGTGATTATATTGGCAACATTGCGGTGAAAATCATGTGTTTTTTGCATAAAACCGCTGTACAAATCACGTGCTTTGCTCACAACAGCGCCAATTTATGCGTGCCGGATCATCCAAAAAGTTATCTTTTCGAAATTTTTGAAAAAAGGGTGCTAATTTTGCTAATCAATCAATCATAGGCGGAAAGTAGTGCTGACCTCAGAATTTCAGTTTTGCATCACCTGATTAAATTTATTGCTTAGGTGTTAGTGCGGGGTCACAAACAGTCGCTACGTCGATGTTCTTCAGACACATTTTCGAAAACTCGTCATTTTTTAAGAACCTTATGGTCGGTAAACGTCCATAGTCGTCCGCAATCCGTACGCCACCAAAAAAAAGACCATACAACTTACACGGAGAAAAAGACTTCGTGCGTGGGACTCGAAGTTTAGGTCATATGGATCTCTGAAGTTCTCGGATTGAGCATCTGAACACTTTAGGTCCAGCTGCTGAGGTTTGGATCACACATCTGAAACTTCAGTTCTTACATATGAAGTACTTCGGTTTTCACATCCGAAAAACTTCGGTTCTCACATCCGAAAAACTTCAGTTTTCACATCTGAAGTACTTCAGATGTAAGAACTGAAATTTCAGATGTGTGGCCCAAACCTCGACAGCTAGACCTAAAGTTTTCAGATGCTCAATCCGAAAACTTCAGAGATCCATATGACCTAAACTTCGGATCCCACGCACGAGGTTTTTTTCTCCGTGTAGGTGGCGGCCCCAGGGGGAACTTTCCAGTGGCGTAGTGGTCGATTATCGATATTTCCCCATTTTCTATGGTTAAAGTTAATTATGAAGGTGTTTGTGGCGAACACCCTGTTTATTGATCATTTTCCATAGGTTTCAACGTCAGATCGATCGATACATCGCAAAGCACGTCACGCCACTGAAACTTTCTCCCACGGCTTATCACGCGGGAACTGAGCCGCCAACTTCCTCATCCGAGTGGTGCTCGGGTCTGGGACGCGGGGGAGTCAAGTGCAACACTCTGTCGCGCGCCATGGTGTAATGAATTATTTGGACCCGGCGGTGAGGGGGAGGGGGAGGAAGGGGACGGGACCAAGCGGAATTCTCACGATCCCATGCTAGTGCGATATTAAAGTCGGGTGTAGGCGGGGTGGGGGAGCGGGGTTAATCCAATTTAGGCTTATCATATCGTCGGTCACATGCGCCTTGTTGCGACGCGCAATGACGCGCAGTGCCCACTGGAATTTTGTTACTTGGATACCGTGCTCGCAAGTAACCATTGTCTATCTATAACAACCGCTTAAGGAGAAAGAGACTACGGTAAAAGCACCTATCAGAATGCATGCAGTCATAGTTTTTTCGAAATACTACCATGCACTTTACCTATACAGGGTGATTCAGGGTCAAACGGTCAGACTGCAGAAATGTGTTCCATGGGTCAAAATGAGACTTTTAAAGGGGGTGTAAAGTGTAAAGGGGGTGATAGGGTGTAAAGTGTTTTCCGAAAGTGCCCCCAGTTGGAGCTAAGGCCCCACAAAATTTCGTGAAATAAATCGTTTTTCCTGGATTTTGGCAACAGTTGTGAACCGAATCTTATAAAAATGTGTGTTTTCCAGTAATTTTATGCCCTGGATCAATAAACGATCTGACAAAAAATTAAAATCTCAATCTAAAGAGGGGGTTTGGGGGTGTTTCGGTTCCTGCAGTCAGATCGTTCAACCCTGGATCACCCTGTATATGCTAACCTTCTCCCGCTCTCGCGTAATTTTGGCAACTCTGTGAAGGTTCAAGCGCCTATAGGTCCTCAGGACCAAAACAACTTTTGTACGTTATTTCCCTACCAAGTAAGTAGCTGTAAGACATCATTTGTGCTCTCAACCTCGGAAAACCTGTTTTGCGTTTGATGAGTAGAGTGTCAAAATGCGATCATTTTGCCACGCGCAGCGCCACAAAACCAGACGCACCATCCCCCTTCCCCACCACCGCTTGCGGGCTGAAATTTTAATGTTTTCGTCGAAAATAGGTCCCGGTACTCATTCTGGACTCTTCCAAAATGTTGGAATGACAAAAAAAAGTTTAAACTCAATGGGACAACCATGCCCTGTGGCGTAACTTACCAAGCACGGGCCTTCATGCAAACTGTAATTTTTGGGCATCCTCCTTAGTATACCCCCACCCCCCTCGATTTTCCCGAAAGTAGTTCCGAATTTCGGAACTTTTGATATTTTCCTGAATTTTTCCCGGAACTTTAGAAATTCCCGAAATTTTCCGGATCTTTTGCATTTTCCGGAACTTTCTCGGAACTTTAGAGAAAATCTGAAAAGAATCCCGGAACTTTTGACGGTCATGGAGTGTGAGCGATTGGAACATAAAAGTTCCGAATCCCGGAACTTTCGACGTACATGGAATGGGAGCACTTGCCCAAGGATTTTTCTGATAGCTTTAGAAAAATTCCTACTGTGTCACGAAATCCCGCCTCTCGTTCCAGATGGGCGATCCGATGAATCAAATTCTCGTCCGGGGAGAAAAGAGGGTGTCGGCGAGAGGGGGGAGCGGAATTAATAATAAGCTGTTAATAAACACTTCCTTAATGAAACGTTCATGATATGTTGATAGTGGCTCGTTGTTCTCGACTTCTCACATTGACAACGATGACGAAATATGAAGGGTCGGGAGGAGGCGTCATAATCAGGTCGCTTCCCGTCAGCCTGACCGGGGACCCCGGGGACTCATTCTCATTCTATTAGTCGTGCGTCATGGGTAGCCCTCAGTGGCGTGGCGTGCTTCGCGATTTATCGATCGAGCTGCCATTTAAACCCATGGAAAAGAATCGATAAATAGGGTGTTCACGGCGAACACCTCAATAATCGATTCTTCTACATGGATTCAAATGGGGAAATATCGATAATCGATCATTCACGTTTGGCCACTGGTAGCCCTTTCCACTAAGGATGAGGTCGTAAGTTCCAAACGATGGGGCAGTTGCGCTTTGTTTTTTACATACAGGGTGATCCAGGATAAAAAAGCCAGAGTGCAGGAGCCGAAACAACCCCAAACCCCCTCTTTAATTTGAGATTTCGACTTTTTTAGATCCTTTATGAATTTAGGCATGAAAGTACAGGGGAATACAAATTTTCATGCGACTTGGTTCACAACCGTTGCCAAAATTCAGGAAAACCGATTAACTCTCCGAAATTTTGGGGAGCCGTAGCGCCAAATGGAGGCACTTTTGGAAAACAACTTTATATGACAAAAAAGTCCTATTTTGACCCATAGAACACGCTCCTGCAGTCTGGCCGTTTTTCCCTGGATCACTCTGTATACATGCACAAGAGCTGCTTCCACAACGCCCTCTCTGCGATACTTAACCGCCACGGTATTCTGTCCTTCTGTAAATGCAATGAGAGAGTTGCCACTCCCATTATTGGTGCAGATTTTGGAAAAAAATTAAGGTATCATTAATTTCAAGTAAAACTGGTCTTAACGCATAGTCGCATATTCTGTGATAATTTTCTCTCAAATTTCAATTTTTAAGCATGAAAAAGTCAGTTTGAACTTTCTTCCTGCCATAAGGATCCATAAAATCTTGAAACTTCCAACACGTATTTCTTAAAATAGCAAAAATTGCATTTATGCATCTTGTCGTCCAAGCCCCTCGAATAAAGTGTCTCAGAAAGTCTACTAAGTCGCCAACGTGGTTTTGCAGTTAGGCCATACATATGAAGAGCCCGCCATGGGGGAATGTCGATTTGAATAGATCATTTAAAGAGTCTTTCTGCCGTACAGGGGTCCGTGTGATTTCGAACATTCAAACACGTATTTTATCTAAATATCAGAAACTGCATTAATGCGCCTTGTCCATCAAGCCCCTCACATCTGAGGTTCTAAGCCGGAGTGTGGTTACTCTAGAGTGTGGTGTCTCACTCTGTGGTACTATGCCCGGATTTTCGCTAGGGCCCGGAGTGTGGCGCCATGATCTGCGGTCCATTGCACCGTGGCCTCTGCCACTGACGGACGTAAACAAAGGCCGGTTGTTTGCGCGTATTCAAATGCAGTTATGCACACAGAGTCCTCGGGGAAGAGGGGCGAGGGGGACGCCAAGAGCAAGCGCTTAATCAAAGCGACCCGGTGTAAGGCTTAAGGTTGAGCCCAAGAAGTGGCCTTGCTGCGGCTGCGGAGGACTATCATATGCATAGTAATGAAGCTGTTCAAGAGGAATGCGGGTGCGACTCACACTTCACTGCGTTGCCATTCCCGTCAGTCGTTAGCATTTCGCCTCTACAAAATCGGCAGCGTCTGATAAGTCGGAGAAGTTATATTTAGTTTTTCGATCTTCGGTTGAACGATGCCTCTTTAGCGAAAACTCCCATTGTATTTTCAACTGATCATTCTCGAGGAATTACGATTCCGACGAAAAATCGATGACACAGCTTTCTAAAAGCTGGTGTCTTCTAAAAACACCAGATGGTACTCTAACTGGATTACATTTTGCAATAAGGAACCACTATTTCTGGCCCATTTTAGAAACAACATACATGCCACTGTTTTATCCCTATGCAGATATGTGCTTTCATGGGAGAGCCAGAAATAGTGGTTCCTTATTGCAAAATGTAATCCAACTATAGTCGTCTCGCGGACGAAGAAACGTAACTCCATTCCAGGATTGCCAAATTATCCTAAAAAAATTAATTTATTTTAATCAAATGTGCTAATCCAATCTTTATCCACAATTTTTCCGATTTTTGCATAAAATCTGAGGAAAAATTGATGAAATTTTCAGGTAGAAATGCCCAGATTGCCCTGGTTAATCGACCCCGTTAAAATTGAATCATGCCAATGCTCTCTCCCTCCTGAAACGTGGGTTGCGTCTAGTATATGACTAGTAGAGTCCCTTTATACTGAGAGTCAAGACAATTCGGCTCATGGATGTCACAAACGGGAATAAAGATTACAGAAATTAAGCGGTTTTTGTAATCTTTGATCGGCCCATTCTCAAAGGCCTTTCTCCGTTCCTCCTCTCATTCCGTTTGTTCCTTGCCGAACCCGTAATTCCCTGGTCCATTCCAGATTATAATCTTTGCAATCGGTAAAAATGTAATCTTTATTCCCGTTTGTGACACTGTGGAGGCCTAAAATACGGGAACCAATCAGAAATGGATTCAAATTGTCTTGACTCTCAGTATAAAGGGACTCTAATGACTAGGAGGCTTCGCCCCCCGGCCGCTTCTTACACCTCTTACTCCCCTTCCTCACCCCGTCCATCGAGCGTCTTAAAAATCATTTTAATAGATTCGTCCCTCTCACAGACTTTGAACTCTAGCCCATCGACTGTCTTACTCCCCTTCTTCACCCCGCTCATCGACTATCTTAAAAATGATTTTATTAGAATAGAGAGAATTATTCTTAGTCGGCGAATTACGGTCGTTTACGGTTGCAGCTATCGCTGTATACGGTCGAAGCATGTATGGCGAAGATATTTTAGGTATGAATTAAGAAAAAACCTTGTGAACCCTCCCACTCCTTTTTGAATTTCATAGTGCCCGGTTTTTTGCCGCCATATCTCTAACCTAATAGAAGCGCGGCGACGGCGACGCGGCTTCATTTTCTTCTGCCAGCGCTTCGTTTGGGTGTGTTTTTTTACGACCGGTTCGAGAAGTGAGAAGGCGAATCGGGTGGCCCATTAGCACTTATTGTTTTGCCTTTCTCGCTATTCTGCCCTGCGCCCCGAACATCGCAGGAGCCCTCGGACGTTGCCGAATTTCTTTGGATAAATCACGATTTTTGGGGAGAGTTGTAGATACTTTTCTTCGAATTTTTAAGTTCTTTTCGAAGATCTAAAAATTTTAAGGATACATATTCATGACTTGCGTAAAAAAATATATCTTTTATCACAGAAAACCTGGCAATATTCGAATGTTGGTGCGGCATCGAATATTGATCATAAATGTTGATCTTAAGCACAGCGAAATTCGGTCTCATTGCCATTTCATCATGTAACGTCCATTGGGTCTCCTGCGATGGCTGATTTTTCTCTATATAAAGAATAAAGAAGTAAAAAAAAAATAATAACTTAAAAGGCAAAATTATCTGTGCTCGAACTAGATCTCTAGACAGTAAAAGAAAGTAAAAAAGCGTCAAACTATTTTTTCCCATTTTCTTCGTCAAAATTCTAACTCTCTTTCAGGTCAACGAACGTGCTATTCGGCAACAAATTTTAATAATGCTCTATCTGTCTGGACCACGAGCGCCATTAACGCTGACCGGCCATCACGGCTTGAGGCCTCGAAAAGAAGAAACGAAAAACAAACTTAAGTTAATTCTAAATTGCAGCCAGTTTTCGAGCAGGGAATTTGCGAAGCACGTGAGAAGGGTTGACTCTTTCCTTTATTTCTTTAACAGCTTGGCATACTGTTAAACATTTTGAGTGATTTTGTGCCGGAGTCGAAATAGCACCTAAAAACACCGAGTGACGCGAATTCGGAGTGGAGTCATCCTTACGGAGTGACTTACACTATTACGGAGCGGAATCTATCCTTTTTGCGGAGTGTCAAACGCTTATACAGTGCTAATTTCACTTCGCATTCGCACTACCATGGGGATCTTTGGGCGCTGTAGTACCTTTAGACTCCTACACCTAATTTCATTCCTCAACTTTTAACAGTGAATCACTGCCAGGTATTTTGAGTCTTGAGTGACTTCAGGTCCGCGGAAATGTAGAATAAGAAAAGAAAACCTAATCCATATTCATATTAGCAATTGCGAACAGTCTTGAAAGAAAAAACCCACAGAATCACAATTTGCAAGACCATTTCTGAATATCTTTCTTTTAGGAACCGCTTTGGGGTCATAATTCCGAATAGGTTAGAATTCGCTCCGAGAGAATAATTCTGACGGCTCTGGAACGTCAGGTGACATAAATTTGATTTACAGCGATGGCATTGTCTCGTAGCCCCGCGGTAAAAAGCGGCAAGGAGACCAAAGAGACCGCGTCAAACGTACTTTTTGGTAGGATTTTGATGTGTTTACCTGTCGTTGCACACGAGCCATTGTCGCGTGTAGAAAAAGGTCCGAAAGATCCAACGAAAGGTGAATCGCGTGTCTAAGAACCTCTGTTGTTTTGCATGGCTGCCCGGTCGCCTGGCGCCAGCGTTGTATTTTGTATTCATTCACTTTCATCCGGGAATCGTCCCTCTGGGAAACTGGGAAGTCGGGTTCTCATGCGACAATTTTTGGAACAAGTACATATAAACGTGAGTGTTTAATTTTGTAAGACATTTTTTTCTTGATATGAACCATGCAATTGAGTTTTACACCGTTAAAAATTTTGGAGTGAAATTCTGTGTTTTACGCATTTCATGGTGGTAATCACACCTCGCACTCATATCACTCGGAGTCTTTGGCTGCTAGACTCTACCACAGGATTCAATTCGTCGATTTTTTTAATCCGATTCATCTCATCGCAAAGAGCTGAATCGGAAGGGTTTTCGATGACTCTTAAATTCCTTTGGCGACTATTTATCTCTATTTTTCAGTTGAAAGATAGCACTGAAAGATCCTATGAATAACAAAAAACAAACCATGAAAATGTTACTCTACTCTCTGCCGGCCAAAAGATTTTATGAAACTTGTATCATATTTCACAAAGTGACTGAACGTCAAACAGAAATCTGGATTGTGATGGATGGAATATCGTTCGTTGAATGATACGACTCCGTATTCCGAAGACTAAATGTGGAGGCGAAGATTTGAGTGAACAAGTGGGCCAGGGAAAGAAAACCACCCTAAAAACCTGTCGTGTTATTGAAGGACGCAGGAGGGTCGTTGGGTAGTTTTGAAGGGTAGAACGCAAGGTGCACATTAGCGACCCTCGCCAAGCAGCGAAGATCCTGGGGCAAGCGAGGGGTAATTTGTGGATCATAAGTATCGCTAGGTGTGTATTCCTGCCTTACCCACACTCTTCTTCGATCATTTCGGCCCGTACAATACCTAAAGGGTGGCGGCTTGGAACTGTGCTTGCTGTACAGGGCCGTTCATACATCCGTTTAAAATTTAATCATTTTACCTTCACCGATATACTTCTTTCTTTCTTACTGCAAGTGGTCAGCAATTTGCAAGTGACATGCATGGCAACGGCAACCCGTCAGATTGCGATGATTCGCATCTACATTGTAAAGGATTTATTGTTAAAGGACTGCAAAATATTGGAGCGCCTTCAAATTCGAGTGACACTCTCCGCTTTGCCAGGCAGTTAGTTTAGTTGCCTATCCATACCAAACCCAACTTTGGTCGCTGTTCCACTACACGCACTCGCTATACGCATGTGTGCTCGCCGGTACCATGCATTCAAGAGGAAGAAACATCTCTCTTCGAATTCCCAGAATAATAATCAGTACTTACTATCTTGCTCCCAGACTTCTAAAGTTTTACATCTTCTCATTCAAGACGAGTGGATTGCAATTTGCAGGCAATCTGCAACCACCAATCACTATGTCGATGCCTAAATTGCGAAACCACGTGTCTTCATTGTGGCGTCTCAAAATTTCCGCTTTTATTTTATTTTCGAAGAAAAACCAGCAAACTGTATGCCTCGAAACTTACACAGAATATTCTGGTGATAGAGAAGGAAAATTAAGGAGGTTTTCAAGACATTGCGTTGACTAGTCGTTCAGGAAAAAAATGTAGTACGACAGGAAGTCTGCAACGTCGCAAACGGAGTTACTTGGTCTCGCATTTTGGCCATCGATATGCCTCAGCGGATGTAGCGTCGACGTGTTTAAATTTTCGACGGTTTTTATTGCTCCGTAAACTTTACCTCGTGAAAAAAATAACTGTAGCGTGTTATTGAGTTCAGTTTTAGTAAGAATACCCTGGGATTAGTTTAGCACCCCGATACTTTGCACGTTATTAGAGAGCATTTTCGATTATTTAAAAAATCGAATAATCGTTAATCGGTAATCGAAACATGCAGCTAATCGATCATGCGATTAGTCGGAAGCTAAATAATCGATTATTTTCAAAAAATGCTAAACATTGCCAGTTTGATTAATAAAATCGCTTGAATGCAATATTATTTGGCACTAGAAAACGTTATTTAACATTACTTCAAGATTAATCGTAAACGAAGAATCGATTAGACGACTAATCGGGTGCCTGGTAATCGATTTTAAGGATTCGATTCATCGATCAATCGATTTCTAATCGACAAACGGAACATGCCAAATCCATTTCGTGCGAATTTCTTATTTCGATCCCTCGGGCCCGGGATGCTGACGTATGTGAGGCGTGAGCTCGGAGTCCCAGCGCGCACCCAGATCCAGACATTTGAATCGATGCCTGTCAAAAGGGCGCAAGTCCAAAAACTCATAAGCCCTGGCTTTCGTGTATTACGCAGGACGCTAGGGCTCATGAGCTTTTGACTTACGCCCTTCTTGCAGGCATGGACTCTTTTACGTCCGTGCCGTGTCTCGGTTCACATCGTGAGTGCGTGCAGTTTCACCATCATCGCATCGGCCAGCGCAGCGTCGCACAGTGGTTCGAGTCAATTATAGAGGTTGGACATGAAATTTTTGACTTAAACTGCAAATTTATGTGTTCATTTCGTCACATTTTACATTTCAAGGGGTGTTTCAGGTAGAAAATTTCACGAGAAAACCGATGTAACCACTTTTATAGCCTCAAAATTTTGTATGAAATGAGTTATAAGCGTTTAAAACTTTCAAATTTTGTCCGACCTCTCGTATTGACTCGATCCACTGTGCGTCCTGCTGCGCCTGTCCCGGTTTCGCACACGTGTTTGTCAATAACAGTAACCTGACCTGACCTCACCCTCTGCGGCCCTCAGCCCTCAGCCAGTGGTCCTGATGGTCACCCACACTGCCACCGACTCCCCCTCCCCGCCACCTCCTCGCAGCATCCACCTCCGCTCCTGATCCCGGCCCCTCTGCTCCCCTTCTCCTTGGAGACCTCGGAGATGTTAGTCTCCAGCCAGATTTTCTGCCACCTCAGGCCGCAGCGCCGCGTGCAGCGACATATTGGCGGTCAGTGGTGGATCCAGGAAGTTGGCAAAAAAAAAAAAATCTTGGGAGTTCGCCAATCTAGATTGCTGTGTTTTCCTTCATTATGAGCAAATATTTTGGGCAAGGAGGTTCTCTTCGTATCTAGTTTCGCGCTGAGACCCAGCGTTAATGCTCAAAAATGGGTTACAGGAACAGGATCTCCTCAAAATAGCCACGAGATTGGCGCTGTATGACACTTGCACTGAAAACAAATTCTCGGCGTTTTTACCAAGGTCCGTTGGCACCTTTGCCATCTCACTTTTTTACCAATGATCGGTAATTTTACCAAGACAGACTGGTAAGCTTACCTAAAAACCGGTATTTTTACTGTTTTTTTCAGGTGAGAATACCACTTTTAGTGGTAAACAATTCCCGGTAACTTTGCCATTTTATCTCGGTAATTCTACCACAGTCGATAAAAAATATTGGCGTTTTTACCAAGGTCCAGTAAAATTACTGAGAAAGTTCAATAATTTTACCGAGATTTCTCGGTAAAATTACCTACTCCACAAATGGTAATTTAACCAAGAAAAAACTGGGATCAAATAGAACCCTGAATTCTTGGTAATTTTACCCTTTTATTTTATTAAATACACCGAGATTTTTTTTCAGTGTGCTCGCCTCATTTTAATATCCTTTGGTGAATTTTCCAAAGGTTCTAGCCAAAGGGCGATCATCTCCTGCGCTTTCCCACATTATCGTTGATCCGCAGCCTCAGCGAATGCTTTCACAATTTATACCCTTCATACGAAAAGCGATTGCCGTTTCTCTTTTCTTTTTTGGGGGGGTTATCTGCGGAAGAATTCCTTACCACAATTTTTAATAAGCGGCATTCACAATCAATTTGGCAGTCTCCACACACTTCTCTGAAAAAGTGGAAACTGAATGTTAAGCTGTGGAAGGATTCCACAGTTTTTAAATGTAAAGCAACAATTACAATATTCGCACTTCCTGAAGGAGACAAATTCGAGAGCTCTCCACGAATACAGCGATCCTAGGGTCACGTGATTGTGGACATGATCGACCCTTGGTTTTAGCAGGAAGTTAAGGATTTTAGAATTGTTGACTGTTATTATTTTTGAAAATGTTTCGTGCATGTTATGACAACGCACCCTCGGAATCGGCCACGGAGGCCTGAGCTGGTGAAATGGGAATCTTTCCAGGGATTCAGACACCTCTTTTATCAAGAAAGGGATTAGCGGTGCCGAGGTTGGTCTCGGACCTCGGTCCACTCAAAAACCCTTTCACCGGAGCTTGTCAAAACCTCCTTGGAGGTCCAGCCATGTTTTCCGCTTCTTTCACTCTCTCCGTTTTGAGATGAAAATGTATCCGCTACAACGATCTTCGGACAGTCCTGGCGTCGCCTCCAACATCTTACTTAACCCCTCTTGCTCAGCGGCCCAGAGGTCCGCTCCACCCTTGCCAATTTCTATATTATTCTGATAATTTCTGGAAATATTCATCTTGACCGAGCAACCCCCCTCTTTTGAGCAATCGCTCTCTAACACATCAAAGATGAAACTTCAAAGAGCCTTCATCATTTCTCATGCCGAAAAATGTCAAATACTATTTTATAGGCGTCCTCGATGGGATGAGTATCGGGAAAAATGTCGACGGTGAAACCTCCAAACCACGTATCTTGGTTTGCAGAGTTTTTGTCATACTTTAGTTTTTTAAGGGAAAACTACCTGCTCAACGGCAATTCGTATACGCTGTTCCGATTTTTTTTCTCTGTGCAACGCTAATTCTGAAAAAACTTCAAGGAATGGTAATTTTTTCCCCTCGAAAAAATGAAATAGGAGCGGAAATTTTTTAACACCACAAACGAGGTCCGTGGTCTGGGAGTTATACCGTCGATTGATGTTGAGTTAGTGGAAGTTATAGAGTCCTCGGAAGAGCAATATTATAACATTTTGCAAAGAGCTGAAAAATTTTACATGTCCTTCCTCTCATTTTTGTGGAAAAATTGACCATCCATTAAGAATGCCTGAATTTTTCTGCCGTGGAAGAAAACGCTGGAAAATGAAAATGCCGAAAGGAACTCTATGCATAGGGTTTGTGCGGAACATAGTTCCTTTCATCATAATTAGTCCAAATCGGTGACAGTCTCTTTTGATGGATTTCCCACAAAGACAATTAGAAAAAAAAATAAGCGGGAACGGGAACTCAAAGATGCAGGTTTTTTTTGGTTTTTTTTCCGACAACGTGACAATTCGGTCTGCTTAATTAGCGCTGCACAGGTTGCACTTTCTGATGGAAGCAAAGGAGACTGCCTCGGCGATTAGCTGTTGAGCGCTTCTCTCCGGCCTCCATGCGGTAAATGGATCGCAACGGGTGGATGAACACTGGAAGGTGAATGGGCAACGAAGTAGAAATTGGGTATTTTCAGCCTTGTCCGGTTTTAAATTTCGACGAGGTCCCCGCTCAGACGAAGGGAGTGGGATCGGGGAGAGATTCACCCCATCGCTTCAAGTAGTTCTGTTTCTTTTTTATAAAACCATTCAGAAGTTCTTATGAATATTCAACGTATCAGGATTCAAGGCTGTTTCAAAAGAAAGGGTTCTCAAGGAACCGAATTTTTTGATCAGTTAATAAGACTGACTCTTCGAATTATGGCGCCGTCTGGTCGAGAGGGGGGTGGACAATATGGAAAAAATGTGCAAATCTGCCAAATCATACCTTATGTACCTGGGCGGGACATGATGATTTGAAATCAAATACTCAATAATGAACCCATGCCATTCTCTTCATTGAATACATCATCGTGTACCGAAACCAAACATTAGGAGACAAATTTCTGAGTGAAATCTGAAATATTTAAACCTATGTCAATTCCTTAAACAAGCAATTTTGTCTTGGATAAATGTAATTTTCATTTGTTTCCAGCGATTTATTGTAAGTACTCCGATCTTCATTTTTCCGAGTTCTTGTATTTTATTATATCAATTTCTTTTTTCTGTTACAGGTACGTTGAGTTATTCAATACAACTTATGAATCACACGAATACGAAAATGGCATGCGTCTTAATAGTGAGTTTTGGTTTTTCTCTCAGTTTATTCTATCGAGAGCATCTTATCCACGTATCTAAAAGCAAAATACTCGGTCAATTTCAACTTTATCAACTCGGAGACTTTAACGCATGGTTAAGAAAAACAGCGGTGCGAAAGTAATACGCTTGTTGCGTGCCCCCTGAAACTACAACTTAACGCCTAACGGATCCAAAAATGCCGGCAGGTCCGGGACGAGAGGCCCCCGTCTGGCGGAGTGTGAGCTGGTGCTTAGGAAAGTACCCGACTCCAACGCCGCGCGCCGCCGACGGCAAATTCGGTGTCAAAGGTCAAACGAAACAATTAAAATCCGAATGTGAATGAGGAACGCGATGCGATGCCACATTTCGGCAATCAATCCGCCAACTTTATTCCGTCGCGTCACTCACACTCTGTTGTGGCTCATTGTCAGTATTCGGTAACATTGCGTAGCCGTAGCCCTCAATGGTAGCCATCTACCCCCTCCTTCACCTCCCGTCCGAATCGCTACGAGCAGAGAAGTAAATCAACGGTTCCCTTCCGCGTCTGTCGGAGAGAACTTTCTCGCCGTTGTATCAGTTGGCAATGGCGTAGATACATGTTCAGGGCCTGCTTTACCATATAGGCGTACTGCCGTCCTAAGGAAAAACGCCGTATGAACCTTCAGGCGTTGCCAAATATCCTTTGGTAAATCACAAATTTCCTGGTAAACTTATGAATATTTTTCTTCCAATTTTTCAGGGAATTTTGACAGTATTTTGATCTAAAGTTCCTGAAAATTTCAAGGAAAAATATTCACAATCTTCCTCAAAAATACACATTTCATCCAAGGAAATTTGGCAACGCTCGAATGTTCATACGGCGTTCTTCCTTAGCACGGCAGCGTACTCGTCGCGCGCCTAGGGGCCTGAACCATAAAGCCCCCTCCCCCCTTTATATAAACTTTTTATTTTATTTTCGATCAAATTATTGTCCTTTGTTTCAGATAAATTTATATGTATATCTATGGGGCAGTAGTGGCGTAACTCACCAAGTTCGGGTCCGCCCGCAGACTGTATTTTTCGGCCCCTTTTAACACTCCCAGTTTTGATTTAGGGATTAGGTTTAAAAAAAATTAATAATTCCAGCAGATGACTGGGCCTCTGAGAGCCGTGGGCCAGCTCGCATCGCGGGCCCTACATTTACGCCACTTTCCAAGAGGGCTCTTTCTCCTTTTTTCCCGCATAATATGTCGATTTGCCTCAAATTGCGTTTTAGAGGATTCAAATTTCAGAAAATTCCTACCTTCATGGAAAAATTCACCACTTAACCCTCATCTCTTCTTCCTCTTCTTCTTCTTCTTCTTCTGTTGGTTTACTGGCTTACATTCCAGATGAGGAACCTACAGCCAGCTATAACCCTCATCTCTAAAACTCAATCTTGAAAAAATTCAACTCTTTGATCGGTTATTGCAATCTGTACCTTCAAAAAAAGTATTTGAACCCCACCCTCCCACGAAAACACCGGAAACTAACGCGCGTGCGCAGACAACAGTAAGACGATCCAAAAAACTGCAAGGTTGGCAGTCAGCTGATGATGGTGGCCCGGATAATCACCGAAACGCGTCCGACAAGTAATCATTTAGTGAAAGCGTGAGTTTTTTGAAAAATTCGATTGTTAAATTAAAATTCTTTGATCGTCTGTTTTAAATCTATCGTGCTTTCTAAGCGCGGCAAAACTAATCGAAATTCAAACGGGCCAATCAGGTTTCGATTATTCTATCGCAATGTATCGAATGGCGAGCCACTAAATCAGTCTGTTGCGAGGATTGGCAAGTGAGGTCTGAAAGTGCAAAGTCCAATCGGGACCATTTCCACGAACGTTAAAGAAGGACAGACAGATGGAGCGATCGGGCCTTGCGACCGGTTTTCACCCGTGTCGTGTCGGGTCGGGTCGGGGTCTCTCCCGTTGTGGACTCGACCGATCCGATCCGATGCCCGAGTCGAGCGATCAACGGTTTCACGATGGCGACGTCCACGTCCGTTGACGTTACATCCCAACTTGGAGTACGTCGCACAAGAGTGCTTGCGGCCTGTGACTCGTATTTTGGGATCTGGAATAGAAGTCTCCTTGAGTCTCTTTAGGCCTCCACAGTGTCACAAACGGGGACAAAGATTACATTATCATCAATTGCAAAGATGGACGTATTTCTACCAAACAGACCTATGTGGAGGTGAGAAATATGGGATGTGCTCGTTGGTTCTCTGGCCGTAAGAGTGAATGAGAATAATAAAGCGCCAGTGACGTCAACGGAGATGGAACCGCCGTCGTCCCGCTTCGGCCGCTTCCGCTTCGTCTTTAACTCATGAGCCCTGTCCACAACGCTCTCTTGCCATGCCCGTGGCTCATGAATCCCACACTCAGTTGGCACATAGGTCTGTTTGATAGAATGTAAAATCCTGCTTTTCCAATTCTTCAAAAGGAATCACGCCCACTTTTACATTGCTTCTTATGCAGCTCTCTAGAGCACACCCCATATTTCTCACCTGCACATAGGTCTGTTTGGAAGAAATACGTCCAGATTATAAACTGAAATGGACCGGGGAATTAGGGGCGCGGCAAGAAATAAACGGAATGAGAGAGGGAACGGAGAGGGGAATTCGGGAATGAGTTGATCAAAGATTACAAACAACGTTCAGTTTGCGTAATCTTTAAAAAATCTAAAAGAAATCTAAAGAAAATTGACGATTACTTACTACCTATTTCAGCATAATTTTATTTTAGTATATGGACCAGGTATTCATTTCTGCTGTGTTGAATAAACTTTGGTTTTTTAGTCCTGTCTTGAAACCCCTTCAATACATTTTCAGGGGGACAATGAGTACGACTTTTTTCCTCTTTCTCTTTTTCGCCCTTTTCCCCTTTTTCCTTCTTCTGGCCCGAGTGTCGTGCCCCCCCCCCCCTTCCCCTGGATCCGCCACTGGTGATCATACTTACTCTATCTTAAGAAGGTACACTGAACACAAAGTTACGGGCTACTTAGACATACCGTCCGTTCTGGGCTCAAAGGCTGGAAGTTCCGGGTGCTGGAGCCGTAGCTTTGATTGCTCCGGGTGTTCCGCCCGGAACTTTCGTAAGTGCGGCTTCCACGGCCGGAGGTGTTTTTTCCCAGTTTACTCTACTTTCGGGCGGAGCTTCTGTTGCACGGTGCGACGAGCGATGGGTGTTGCAGAATAGGGATAGGGGATGTGGAGTGTGGACGAGAGGAGGGCACGGTGCGGTTGTGCAACGGGGAGCCGGATCGCCAAGTCGTGAGGTACTCCCAGTAGGGACCTCGTGACGCTATGGTAACCGCTAACTGTGAATCCGACTCGAGCCGACGCGACGTCACGAGTCACTCTCTCTCTGCCTCGGCAAAAATAGGCCAACGCTCCCGTGCCAAGGAAGAACGTCGTATGCACGTTCGAGAGTTGCCAAATTTCTCCGGATAAAACGTGTATTTTTGAGGAAAGTTATGTATATTTCTCCGTGAAATTGTCGGATATGTTAGATCAAGTCGCGAATAAAATTATCTGAAAAATTCGAAAAAGAATTTTCAAAATTTTTCTAGTAAATTCGTTTTTTAGAAAAGCAAATCTGGCAACGTCTGAAGGCTCATACGACGTTTTCCCTTAGCGCGGTAGAACGCGTCTAGACATGGGGACGGAGCAACTCCAGCTTTTAGCCATAGTCTGAGAAAGACGCCAATAATATCTAAGGCGACTCAGGGCCATTACTAGGAAAATGATTTTTCGTGTCTAAGAACAGTGAAAGGGAGCCTTTTCTTCCTCTCCTTCTTCTTGTTAAAAAAACCCCCAGAGGTATCTTAATCTCACATTACCCTAAGGGGTATCCGTGATACCTTACCATATTAAAAATGTAAGCCGATTTTGGTGTGCACGGTGCTCTTTCTCTAATTGGTTGATGAATTAGCCAATCAGAATACGTCACTGGAAGAGCTTAGATGACGCCATCGGGAAATCCCGTTGATGCAAAATGGCTTTTCTAATTACTCTCTTTTCAAATTATCTTGATTTTTGTGTGGCGTCATCCTGTCTTTTCTAATGACGTCATCGTCGCTGTTTTCGTTCTAGTCGGTCGATGAATTAACCAATGAAAAAACGTCTTTTTCCTTTTTTCCCTTTTTCGTGATAAAACCGTAGCAGTTATCGTATACTTGCATTACGAAGGGGCATCCATGACATATGCTCATATAGTATTTTAATTACATTTTTAAGGATCGTCGAGTTTTTAGGATTCCTTCAAATTCAACCTCAGCTAAATTAATTATGTACGTACCTTTCAAATCATTATGAGCTAAACTATGTATCTCGTACTGCATACTCCTACACTCCTACACTTTTATACTCCTTTACTCCATAGTAAAATCAAGATTTCTCGTTTTCCTCTATCTCTTCTAAAGCATGGGCCATGTTAGTCAATGCAGTGTTGTGGAGTCTGCTCCAATCTAAGAAATCAGTGATCTCCATTGGATGAAATCCAAGTTGCCTCAGGCTTTGAAGTCGCGTGCTGTCATGCGAAGTCTAGCCGGCCTTTTCTCGTCCGTCCTCACGACTTGCTCAGGCTACATCTTCCTGTTTTCTGTACCTACTCCTACGCTTCTTGATTCATCCAGCTGCATCTTGAACTTAGCAGATAGCACCCACCTCGCATGGACTCATTGCGGATCATCTGTTCCGGAAAGCAGCGTAACGCCCGCTCTTTTCCGTAAAATTGTAATTTCCACGGTCCAGAACTGCTGGTTAGTGTACTTCGTATAAGACCGAGTCTTAATAGATTTAACTAGCGCTCAAGTTTACAATCGTCCTTACAATCGTCTCAACTTCGCTCTCTCCAGACGGTATAGTAGATTGCCAATTTGTTCCAACAATCTAGGTATCAGTGCGCAAGATAACAAGATAAAATACCGAGAAAAAGGTATTGATATTGATCGAGGAAATACACCAGCATTCGCAAATATGAACGTTTATCCTTGATACTCTGAACTCCATGGTCTAAAGACCAAAATTATGATGGTTAGTCAGCTTTAAGCAACACTGTATAACGCTAACAGGTTCTATAAAGGGTTTTTCGACTAAATGCGAGACAATACGCTTCATGAATGTTCGAAAAGCAGAGGATTCTGCACGGCAACTTATGATACAAATGTTTTAACTCTGGTGTGAGCGGTGAAGTATTTCGCGAAACTGAAGGCGTTTCCGACTGGTGACAACAGTTAGACGTACCCCTTAATATTGCGTGGCGCATACAGGGATCAAATAATAAACCCACATCCCGTCATCTCTTTGAATACGCTTAAGATCCACCAAGTTACAATATATTTGAAACAACGTACAGAACAAGCATTTTATTTGAAGTGCATTTGCAGAAAGCCCGTATTTTATCGGAACCACAATTTGTGGCTGAATCATACACTGGGAAAAAAAAACACATTGGATCTAGAGTCCAGACTCTTAAAAACATCGACAAGAAAAAATGCTCTTGATTCAATTAGATTTAAGCTTGAATCAAGAACCGAGCCTCTTAATTTAAGCGGATTTCCTTTTGATTTAAGCTTAAATCTGCTTGAATCAAGAGTCCTTTTTCTTGTCAATGTTTTCAAGAGTCTGGACTCTAGATCCGATGTGTTTTTATTTTCCAGTGTGACTCATATGTAAAGGTATACGTAAATAATTTCCAGTACGATTGTTTTAATTTGAAGCACCCCAAAACGCATAGAAAAGATGAAATTTCGAACATTTTGGAGGTGGAAAAAGTCAATACCTCGTCAAGGCACAGGAGGAGCGAGAAATTAAACATTTTGAGACGTGGAGTGCGGCATTATTTTAGTAAGGTCGTAACAGGCCCGACGAAAGTCGTTCTAACGAGGGCCTTAGATTCGACAATGCGGGGAGTGGGGAAAATTAGAATAACCTACGTATAAATCATCGGAGGTATGAAAGGTGACTTGTTTTTGATGGCTCGGTTTGTCTACACTCCGTTCGGAAGGAGAAGGGGATGCGGATCCAGTGGCGAGGCGATCGATTATCGATATATCATCATTTAAACCTATGAGAAAGAATCGATTACGAAGGTGTTCGTTGCGAACACCCTGTTCATCGATACTTTTCCATATGTTTAAATGACAGATCGATCGATATATCGCAAAACACGCCACGCCACTGAGCGGACCGTAGCATGGTTGTCATTGTCGCGTCTCGGGAGTGGAGCAGTATTTTCGCTACAGGTGGTCGAAACCGAATTCCACTTAGCTATACCAACACAGGTGAAAAACAGTGTTGCCAGATATTTAACGCGCCATGTATACTCGTGCATGGATGCGGTAAAGAGGTGGTTGTAAAAGGCAACGCAAAATCCCCCTAACTCAACGCGAGACCTTTTTCTTCAGTTCGCCTCGATGGCGCTCACGGCTCACTTCCTCGAATCTGTCAATTTTTTACTAGAGTGCACATCGCGCCTTTCAGTTTTTGACCACTAGAATAATTTTGGGTTTGGCGCAAGTGGATTTTTTTGTGTATGTTTTTTGTAATTATCTATCTCAAGGGAATCGGTTTTATTGCGAGTGTCATGAAATCGTGTTTTGATCTTAATGAATGCAGGACTTAACTTAGAGGCAAAACTTTGCTCTCAGCTTGGAGACTTTAACGCAGTGCAAGAAAAGTAGGCTTATCTGCAAATATAAGTGGCTTGATGCTCGAGGACCACACTATTCAAATATTCTATCAATTCGTTATGCCAAGACAGCAAGCAAAATGCGATAATCACCTCAGAGACTTTAACGCAGCGCAAGAAAAGTAGGCGTATCGGCAAATGTTTGTTTCTTGACGCTCGGAGACCTTATAAAACAAAACTTTAGTCATTCTAAACCACGCGATAGATCGCAAAGACAGCGAAATGGATTAATCACTTCAGAGACTTTAACGCAGCGCTAGAAAAGTAGGCGCACTGATAAAATCGAGTTGCTTGAGATCTGGAGACTTTAAAAGTTCAATATTTGATCATGCTGAATCATACAAGAGATTTTTCGATCTACAAAAGTACGCATTCTTTCTTTGCCTGTAACTGCGATCGGCAAAAAACATGATTTGCATGTGCGATTCGTTACAGCTGCGTATATGGCAATTTTTTGAAGGGAATAAAAGGATTTGTAGATAATTTCTTCAGGAAAATATGTGCTTATCGCGTGAAATTCCTCCGAGAAGTTTGCACTCAATGAACGTCTGAAAAAAATAATTTTTTTTTCACGTAAAATTACGCTGAAATATGTGTCCGTAGACCTATTTTCAGATATTTAACGGCGCATTACGGCATTTTCTTCCCACGACGAAATAATATCAGTAAAGTTCTCGAAAAATGCCGTTGAGTGATAATTTTCCATATGACATGTGAAGTATGACAGGAAGTCATATTGCAAACCGAGATACGAGTCCCTGCAATTTCACCGTCACCGATTAGCAGCTCCTAATCAGCAAACTGTTACATAGTTAAATCATAGATTACGCGTCCAGTTGGTTTTTTTCATAACCTTGCAATAATGTTCAAGTTTCATCTTATCGTCACTCGCTGTTCAAACGCAAGGGTGAACATATCACCTCTTTCCATCTTGTTTTCGTGTATCTAGCTTTTACGCGGCGAAAAACAGAGGTAACATGCCCGCGTTTCATTAGTCCTTGATAAAATATTAAAATAAAGAGTATAGCTTAGGAGAGGCAAAACATTTTGCAGTCTCAGTGTAACTTGATATTTTACTTCCTCTCGGACATTCCTCCGAAATTTGCACCAGTCAGTTCAATCACCAACAACACGCTTGTGTGCGCTCCGTATCTCTCGATAAATTATTCATTTAAAAAAAGGGTAAGGAAAAAAATTATCCCAGGTGCACTGAAGAACTCAATGTCGCTGCGTTGAATCGATGGTTTAGGCGTAATTTCATACGTGAGATGAGGATTTTTGGTAAGTCGATACGACAGCCCTCTTTTTATACTATAGTGCAACAGGTGGTGAAAAAAGGGTTTCATCATATTAGCGCAAAAAAGGGAGACATCATGGTCAACTTAAAACCGATCGTAAAAAAAGGCCCGGGTAACATGATCAGGTGTCCATCGGAATACGGTCATCTAACTTTGTAAACGGGGTTTTCCTCGAAAATAATTAATTCTGAATTTCCTAAAAACTATACACAATTCCGGCTCGACACCGGTGATCACAACCATCGAGTGATGTTACCTACACCGTTGGACTGTGACAATATCATGGCTGAACAAGAAATGAGAAACTTTAATAGACACACGAATCTATTTACAACCGGAAACATAGGGAGATAGTAACGAAATATGTTTAAATGTATCCTAACCCGTGTAATTGTTAGTGGTATGTGCTGAAATTAAATACACTGGAAAAAAAACACATTGGATCTAGAGTCCAGACTCTTGAAAACATTGACAAGAAAAAGNGAGTGTTGAACCCTGGAATTAATCATAATCTTGACAACGTCGCTTTATGGCGACTCACTCATACTGCGAGTCCTATTTCAATGTTGATAAGCACCTGCGTATAGCAGCCCCTTCCCCTTGTTAGCTAGTTCGCCAATACATCTCCTCGTCGGACCACGTTCTCTGTTTTCTTTCAATAAAATATGTAATTCATAATCCAATAATGACTACTCCGAAATATACCCAAAACACCTATCCTCATTATATAGTTGATTGTCAATTTGCTCCAACAATCTACTAGGTATCTGTGCGCATTTAAAATAGATAACATGATAATATACCGAGAAAAAGGTAATGATATTGATCGAGGAAATATACCAGCATTTGCAAATATGAACGTTTATCCTTGATAATCTGAACTCCATGGTCTAAAGACCAAAATTGTGATGGTCAGTCAGCTTTAAGCCACATTTCATAATGCTGACAGGTTCCATGAAGGTTTTTCCACTAAATGCGAGACAATTATCTTCATGAATGTTCGGAAAGCGGAGGATTCTGCACGGCAACTTATGATACAAATGTTTTGACTCTGGTGTGAGCGATGAAGTATTTTGCGAAACTGAAGGCGTTTCCGACCGGTGACCAGTTAGTCCCTGGACATTGCGTGCCGCGTACAGGGATCAAATCGTCGCTTGGCTGACATAATGGCGTAACTACACATTGAGATGAGCCGGGGAAAGCATTGAAATGTATGGAAGACAGGGTTCATTGCAGAGAGTAGTTACGCCCTTATGTCAGGTAGGCGGCGGAATAAACCCACATCCCGTCATCTCTTTGAATACGCTTAGGATCCACCAAGTTACTATCTATTTGAAATAACGTACAGAACAAACATTTAAATTAAGTGCATTTGCAGAAAGCCCGTATTTTATCGGAACCACAATTTGTGGCTGAATCATATGTAAAAATGCATGAAAAGTTTCTCCAGTATGATTTTTTAAACTTTAAGCACCCCAAAACGCATAGAAATGCTGAAATTTCGAACATTTTGGAGGTGGGAAAAGTCAATACTTCGTCAACGCACAGGAGGAGCGAGAAATTAAAAATATTGAGACTTGGAGTGCGGCATTATTTTAGTAAGGTCGTAACAGGCCCGACGAAAGTCGTTCTAACGAGGGCCTTCGATTTGACAATGCGGGGAGTGGGGAGAATTAGAATAAACCAAGTATAAATCATCAGAGATTTGAAAGGTGACTTGTTTTTGATGGCTCGGTTTGTCTACACTCCGTTCGGAAAGAGACAGGGATGCGGATCCAATGACGAGGTGTGAATGATCGATTATCGATATATCCCCATTTAAACCTATGAGAAAGAATCGATTACGAAGGTGTTCGTTGCGAACACCCTGTTTATCGATACTTTTCCATAGGTTTAAATGACAGATCGATCGATATATCGCAAAACACGCCACGCCACTGAGCGGACCGTAGAATGGTTGTCATTGTCGCGTCTCGGGAGTGGAGCAGTATTTTCGCTACAGGTGGTCGAAACCGAATTCCACTTAGCTATACCAACACAGGTGAAAAACAGCGTTGCCAGATATGTAATGCGCCATGTATACTCGTGCATGAATGCAGTAAAGAGGTGGTTGTAAAAGGCAACGCAAAATCCCCCTAACTCAACGCGAGACCTTTTTCTTCAGTTCGCCCTGATGGCGCTCACGGCTCACTTCCTCGAATCTGTCAATTTTTTTACCAGAGTGCACATCGCGCCTCTCAGTTTTTGACCGCAAGAATAATTTTGGGTTTGGCGCAAGTGGATTTTTTAGTGTATGTTTTTTGTAATGATCTATCTCAAGGCAATCGGTTTTATTGCAAGTGTCATGAAATCGTGTTTTGATCTTAATGAATGCCGGACTTAACTCAGAGGCAAAACTTTGCTCTCAGCGTGGAGACTTTAACGCAAGTGCAAGAAAAGTAGGCGTATCTGCAAATACAAGTTGCTTGATGCTCGAAGACCACACTATTCAAATATTCTATCAATTCGTTTTGCCAAGACAGCAAGCAAAATGCGATAGTCACCGCAGAGACTTTAACGCAGCGCAAGAAAAGTAGGCGTATCGGCAAATGCTTGTTTCTTGACGCTCGGAGACCTTATTATACAAAACTTTGGTCATTCTAAACCACTCGAGAGATCGCAAAGACAGCAAAACGGATTAATCACTTCAGAGACTTTAACGCAGCGCAAGAAAAGTAGGCGCACCGACAAATTCGAGTTGCTTGAGACTTGGAGACTTTTTCAATATTTGATCATGCTGAATCATACAAGAGATTTTTAGATCTACAATAGCACGCATTCGTTATTCTTTGCCTGTAACTGCGATCGGCGAAAAATATGATTTGCAATAAGTGCGACTTGTTACAGCTATACGAATATGGCAATTTTTTGAAGGGAATAAAAGGATTTGTAGATAATTTTTGAATGAAAATATGTGCTTATCGCGTGAAATTCCTCCGAGAAGTTCACAATCAATGAACGTCTGAAAGAAATAATTTAAAAAAATCACGTAAAAATACGCTGAAAGGTGTGTCCGTGGACCTATTTGCAGATATTTAACGGCGCATTACGGCATTCTCCTCCCACGACGAAAAAATATCAGTAAAGTTCTCGAAAAATGCCGTTGAGTGATAATTTTCCATATGACATGTGAAGTATGACAGGAAGTCATATTGCAAACCGAGATACGAGTCCCTGCAATTTCACCGTCACCGATTAGCGGCTCCTAATCAGCAAACTGTTACATAGTTAAATCATAGATTACGCGTCCAGTTGGTTTTTCTCATAACCTTGCAATTATGTTCAAGTTTCATCTTATCGTCACTCGCTGTTCAAACGCAAGGGTGAACATATCACCTCTTTCCGTCTTGATTTCGTGTCTCTAGCTTTTACGCGGCGAAAGGCGGAGGTAACATGCCCGTGTTTCATTAGTCCTTGATAAAATATTAAAGTAAAGAGCAAACCTAAGGAGAGGCAAATACATTTTGCAGCCTCAGCGTAATATGATATTTTACTTCCTCGGACATTCCTCCGAAATTTGCACCAGTCAGTTCAATCACCAACAACACGCTTGTGTGCGCCCCGTATCTCTCGATAAATTATTCATTTAAAAAAGGGTAAGGAAAAAAAATTATCCCAGATGCACTGAAGAACTCAATGTCGCTGCGTTGAATCGATGGTTTAGGCGAAATTTCATACGTGAGATGAGGATTTTTGGTAAGTCGATACGACAGCCCTCTTTTTATACTATAGTGCAACAGGTGGTGAAAAAAGGGTTTCATCATATTAGCGCAAAAAAAGGGAGACATCACTGGTCAACTTAAAACCGATCGTAAAAAAAGGCCCGGGTAACATGATCAGGTGTCCATCGGAATACGGTCATCTAACTTGGTAAACGGGGTTTTCCTCGAAAATCATTAATTCTGAATTTCCTAAAAACTACACACTTCGACACCGGTGCTCAACTGCTCACGACCATCGAGTGAAGTCACCTGCACCGTTGGACTTTGACAATATCATGGCTGAACAAGAAATGAGAAACATTAATAGACACGCGAATCTATTTACAACCGGAAACCTAGGGAGACTGTAACGAAATATGTTCAAATGTATCTTTACCCGTGTAATTGTTAGTGGTATGCGCTGAAATTAAAGATCGACTTTTGAAGCTCGTGACGTGTAAACTGGTATTCGGTTTCAGATATCGACGGTGAAACTACCAAACCTCGCATCTCGTTTGCGGTGTTTAAAAATCTACGCTCGCATTTTATTTTTTTGAAGTAGACCAAATCAATATCATTCCTTGAAATTTTCACAGAATTTTCTCCGCACGAAGAGGTAAAATCACAGAAATTTTCAAGACTGGACGTTTAGTAGTTTTTCATTTAAAAAATGAAGTATCACAGGAAGTCTGCGACGTCGCAAACCGAGATACGTGGTTTGGTAGTTTCACCGTCGATATTTTATCGCGAAAAAAACTCCATGCCATTACCCTCAAGGGCCAAAAATTGGGACACCAGCCGATAGCGGATATTGGCCAGAGGTGCAACAACTTCTGTACCGCACGCGACCGGCGGCGCACAGTGGATCGAGTCAATGGGAGAGATCGGACATGAAATTTTTGAGTAAAACTGCAAATGTTGATGTTTAATTCGTCACATTTAAAATTTCAAGACGTGATTCTAGAAGAAAATTTCACGAGGAAACCAATGAAACCACACTTAGAACCTCAAATTTTTGTATAAATGGAGTTTTAAGCGTTTAAAGTTTCCAAATTTTGTCCGACCTCTCCCACTGACTGGATCCACTGTGCGGCGCGGCGGGTCACGATCGGTCGCGCGTGCGAAAGAGGGAGAGCTGGCGCGCGTTGCCGCAAAAATGTCGTTTCTTCCGCAAAATCGACGTAAAAATCGCGCGAGATTTTCAGAACCAAGGTGAAAATTGTATACTGTCGCAAAAGTGTTTCAATTTTCACAGGAAGGGTCAGAAAGGTCGTCGGTTTTAATTTTTTTGGGGGAAAAGGAATGTTTTAAATGGAAAGGCTGAAAACGTTTTGCATCCCTGGCAAGACACGTCAGGCAATCGGAGACCTTAAAAGTAAGGGTTTCTAGAGTGAAAATCTGTGCCGGAGTTAGAGTAGCGCCCAAAAACGAGTGATATGAATCTGGAGCGGTTTATTTTCACCTTACGGAGTGACACTATCACGGAGTGGAATCCACTCTTTTTACAGAGTGTCATACGCTTTTATGATGCTAATTTTCACTTCGCACTCATATCACTCGGGGTTTTTGGGCGCTTTATAGGAAGCTGCATTTTTTAAGGCGTGGCCCCTAATCGAATATATTATTTTCGGTTTTCCGGCTGTTTCAGTGGAGTTACACACAATCCAAGACAGCGCGCCGGACTGCATGCATGGCAGTGACATAGCGGAGTCCGAATTGTCATGTCGTCGCCCTGACTCCAAGGGAGAAGTATCAGTGCGGTGGAGACGGGCCAGGTTGTTAGCTTAGTTGAGCTGGCAGCCAGCGAGCTCTTGCAAAGACCCCAAAGCATAAGTTTTATGGTTATGTTCTCATGCGCGGCGATCGGGAGGGGGGCAGGGGTTACTCCTATAAATGGGGGCGATGTGCCCGTTCGCGAGCTGCAACCCAACGCTCCGTTGCCAAATTGCTTCTTGCCAACTCGTCCGATCGATCGACTTTGCGCATTAATCGTCGGAAAATAATTCCTGCCGATCGAAACTTTTTTTTACAAAAAGAGGGTGCACTGAAAAAAAAGTCTCGGGTTATATAGATGTTCCGTCCGTTCCGGCTAGGAGACCGAAAGTTCTGGGTGCTGGAGTCGTACACTGAAAAAAAGTAATTTGTTGTTTTAGTACCTAGGATGTCAAAAATGTGTCTGATGATCCGAAGATGCTGCCTTTACTGCCCTCGCAGTTAATTTTACACCCTAAGAATGCAAATTTAACTGCGTTGGCAGTCAAGGTAGCATCTTTGGATCACCGGACACATTTTTGACATCCTAAGTGTTATAACAGCGTACCATTTTTTTCATCGTAGCTTCGAATGCTTCGGGTTCTACGCCTGAAACTTCCGACCTCTGAGCCCGGAACGCGGGTATATCTGTAGCCCGTATGTACGGCCCCCACGGCCGGAGTTTTTTTTACAGTGTGACAATACGTTCTTGGAAAGTCAAGGAAAACCTGGAAAGTCAGAGACTTTCACTGCGGAACCTTGGCATTCTCCCCCGGCCGAAACATGTAATTATTTTATACCGCACCTACAACCGTAAATCATGCATATCATCATCAAGTGCTGCTGCTGCCTTTAAGTTAGCGCGGGTCGGGGGTCCCTCCACCTTCATTTTTTTCTTTTTTTCTTTCTTTCGCAGTTCCAACACTTCTAAGTACAGTACCTTTATAGGGAGAGTATGGAAAACTCGATTTATGCAGTTCTTGGGGCCCAAAGGGCCGACAACATGAAAAACGAAAATCGCTAGAAAAGTGCCGCTGCCAACCTATACATTTGAAATGTTAATCAATAGGGCATACAGCACATTGCAAACAAGCGTTTTCAAGGATTGAGACTTAGAAACTGAGAAAATTTCTGCAAAATCAAAGTTTTAAACGTGATTTTATAATTTTAGATCAGTGTTACTCTCGCAGTTTAAGTTAGTACCACTGGATAATTCGAGTTCATGGGTTGGCTACCCTTTTGAGCCCCCAGAGCAGCCCAAGAGCTACACGACCTGATCAAGCCTAACCTCCAAATTTTCGAGTTGTCCACACTCACCCTATAAAGGCACTCTACTTCCATTATGAGGCAAATGGTTCGTGTAGAAATCAAAGAAAATTATTTTAAGCAAAAGCAATTTAAATGAAAAAAATGCAACTTTGAGGTTCTCGCCGGGGAGAAATGGCAACTAAGGGATGTTGGCTCGAGATCCAACAATAAGTCCGATCAGACTTCCTCAGAGCGAAGAACGACGACAACCGGAGTCCGTGGGTGTGACAGAGAGCAGCAAGGCGAGGGCTCAAGGGCGGGGTACTCATATCAGGACCGGAGATGAAAAATACCACGGAAAACACTCAGCTCTTGGCGTCGCGTCGCGTGACGCCGCGAAATCCGATCCAGTTTATCGTCGTCCACGCAAAATTTTCCCCCTTCTCTCGAGGGTCTCCTTTTCCGCCGCTCAGTGGAGCGAGTCAATAGGTGGTGTGGTCGGACAAAATTTGGAAACTTTAAACTCCGTTCATATAAAACTTTGAGGCTCTCTACTTGGTTTCATTGGTTCCCTCGTGAAATTTTCTTCCACTGGCACCCCTAAACATTCAAAATGTGACGAAATAAACATCAAAATTTCCAGTTTTAGTAAAAGATTTCATGTCCGACTTCTCTAATTGACTCGATCCACTGTGCGCCGCCCAGTAGATCGAATCAATGGAAGAGGTCGGACAAAATTTTGAAACTTTAAAAGCTTATAACTCTATTTATACAAAACTTGGAGATTATAAAAGTGGTTCCATCGGTTTCCGCGTGAAATTTTCTTCAAGAGGCACCCCATGTAATTTAAAATGTGACGAAATAAACATAAAAAATTGCACTGTTAGGCAAATATTTCATGCTCGACCTATCTATAATTGACGCGATCCACCGTGCGTCGCGCCTCGAGTATCCATGTAGGAAGAGAATTGCCGTGTCTGCGCCGCTTTCTGATTGGTTCATCAGTTTTACGTTTCTCGTTGGGCTCTGGAGGACTAATCGTCGTTTCCTGAACGAAAAAACGTGACTCCATTCAAAGTTGCAATATTGACTCCAACAATTCTTGTCCAAAATTTTGCTGATATCCCACAAGAGATCAGAAAGAAATCAGAAATCAGAAATTTTCAGTCAGAAATGCCGAAAATTCTCCGATGTCCAAAGCGCAACGTATCTTCGTCCAGGACGTTATTGTCATTCTTTATTTTTTCTTTCAAAAACTGGTCAACGTAACTGTCTGAAAATCGCCTCGCCGTTTGTGGAATATTCTGCATGAATTCGATGCTATAAAGTTGGCTTGTTTTTCCTCGAAAAATAAAACAAGAGTCGAAATTTTTACTATATTTTTTAAAAGTAGTATTGCGTTGTGTGGTTATAGATGGCAATACCCTCCCGATGTATGCACTGGTACTCCTTATCGTCTCTCCTTTGGCTTAAGGACGTATCTCAATTTCCTAATGAGCCCCAGGAAGCATGGATTCATATGTAAAACGGGGTTCACGAGATACACCTTCATGTGAGAGGGGCGACGTTGTGTGTTATGACTGACGTCCTCGCGCGTGCGCCTGGCGACAGGGCAGGCCGGAGCCCCGGAGCCAGTTATCTGGATAGTTTATAGCCCTCGAGTCCTGACTGGTTCCAGCATCGCCTCGCCTTTCATAGCCCTCCAGATACAGATTTACACGGACACGTTAAAACGCACTTATACGAGACCAGAAAAGCCCGAGTTTAATCCTATCGCAGCGAGATGGAGTCGGAGTACCAACTCGCTCGCATCCATTTCCAGCGCCCCCTTCCTACCCCTTCACCCTCGCCCTTTCTTTTTCACCCCCCTCCACCCCTTCGCATCTTGTCGCGCGTCGTCGGTCGTCGGTCTGTTTATTTTACAGCGGAGCCGTATCACAACTTGTTCGACTTCCTCTCGAGGAAAAATCAGCGCAAGTGTGAATTTCTCAACGAATGCGGTGACCAGAGCGAAAGAACACCGAAAAAAAGTGGAGTTGATTTAATATCCTTGGTGTAAAATAAGTGAGCGAGAACTCAAAAAATGCTGAGTTGCCCGCCATAGCTGTTAGTTTTACATCTTGAAATTGCTAAATTAACTGATGTAGTTGATTCGCTTAATTCAGCGGTGTGGGATTTCTCGCACACCCTTTTACACCCAGAATGTTAAATCAACTTCACTTTTTTCCGGCTAACTGCATCTTGGATCGATAGTTTTAGTCTAATGGATAAACTTTACCAAATAAAAACCTAACAGTAGCAAAAGAAGGACTTTCCTTTTTAGTGTCTTTCTCCTCACACAGGCAATGGAAGTATTTGAGTAAAAAAATTAAGAAGGTAAATGACCCGGTTTCCGGTTAAAACTTGATATGTGATTGGTGAAGAGGGTATAAAAGAGGACTTGATATGTCGAGTGAAATAACTAAACTAGAGTTTTTGGCCGATTTTCCATACCACCCTCATCCCAGACACTTTCAGGTTTAAATAATCACTGAACCCTTCTTCCTTTTCGTCCTGAATTTTGGAAAAGTTCCAGCAAAGTTGTAGCAAAAGAGGTAGTTCAGAAGTTCTACACTCTCAACTTCTATCAAAAATTGCCCGTATAAAATATCAATAACTTTCAAGACTTCTTACTTTCAGATCTTCTTTATTTAAAAATATCGGTCGAGACTCGTCCCGCAGAACCTCCTGCCTACTAGCTCCTCGCATAGAAAAAGTCTGTCTCCGCCCCTACGCTCTACGACTTCCCTAAAGGTCCTAATAAAATCCCCAACGACTCTGCCAAGTCCTCCGCTAATCCTTCAATCTCCCGAGGTCAGAAGAAAAAATATCTTTCCCCCCTCTTTTCCAGGCATCGGGGGACGGTGTAGAGCGATCCCTCGAAATCAGGCCGACTGAATTCGCAAGTTGATGGGTTAAGTAGCAATTAATAGAGCCATCAGAACCACCGTTGGCTGTGCGTCCATGCAGAGCCTCTCCACTTGGCCCAGTGGCGTGGCGTGCTTTGCGATGTATCGATAGATCGGCCCTTTGAACCTATGGAAAAGGATCGATAAACAGGGTGTTCGCAGCGAACACCTTAATAATCGATTCTTTACCATGGGTTTAAATGGCATAACAATCGATACATCGCAATTCACGCCACGCCACAGACTTGGCCGCGATCCCCGTCGGGGTAATGCAGCGATTGTGGTCCGGTAATTTGCTAAAAATGCTAATTCGCGCTCTGCGCGACGCCCCGGGGGTCCGGCCCTCCCTTGCCCCTGACCGGGAGTCAAGGAAAACGTTTCAGCCCCCTGTCCAGCGGGGCGACTGTCTTCACGTGCCAATTAGAGTTTCACCGCCCCCCTCCCCCCCTTTGCTGAGGCCGAGAACGGACGATCGGGTGTAATAATAACGCGGCGTGTTGGGCCATTACAACACTCGAGACGCCGCGACGCGACGCAACGGCTCCTGCCGAGGTGCATGTAAACAAGGTCGTCACTCATCAGTTTTCAACACCCGATGACGTCATGAACGAAATGTTTGTTTTTTTTCTTCTGCACCTCGAATTCCTCCCGCCACCATAAGACCATAAACGACGTATCCCAGTGAACCTTCAAAAATGGCCCCATATTCGTATAAATATATATCCTAGTGACCCTTCAAAATGGCCCCTTATTCGTGGAAATATGTACCCTAGTGAACCTTCAAAAATGGCCCCTTATTCGTGGAAATACAGAAAAATGATAACATTGTGCGGCAGTAAAGTTTTCTCGCTACTCTACTTTACTACCTTAAGCAGAGCTGGATTAGCCCTCAGAGGCCTAGGGTACTGGTGATTAGAGGCCCCAAATCCGGATATTTAAGGACCCCATGACACTGAAATTTCTAGTTTTTAGGACCTCTTTCAATCCGTCTCTTTGACTCACATCAGTTTTTGACGAAAGTTTAAGCAAACATTATAAACCAGCAAAGTGGTGATGTCCGCAACCTCGCATTTTCTTTTATACCTTCATAAACTTTCATTAGTCACAGTTACCACCGTCATCTAACTATCCATCTGAAAACTCTCCTTCCTCTTATTTTTTGAATTTTTTTACAACAATAACCGGAAAGCCAAAGTGTGATGATTGTAATACTGAAAAAATTGGCGGATCCAGCAAAATGACAACCTTGTTTTTCCTCCATTTAAACCTACGGAAATGTATCGATTCTCGGAGGGGGCAGTCGCTCCGACAAGAATCGATCATTCATCACAGGTTTAAACGGAGGAAAACCAGTGGTACCAAATCGCTGGGTCCGCTTCTGTACTAAAATTGCTGTTTTATTTTCATAATAAAATCAGCTCAGATTTCCACTTTTGTATTCCTAATGGGGGCGAACATAATCCCAGGGACCCTCAGTCCAAACGCACCACGTATACCCGTGCACAAGCTTAGCTGATTCGCTTCCACGTAAGAAAAGAGCGCTGGAGGACAGTGGCGTGGCGTGCTTTGCGATATATCGATTGTTATGCCATTTAAACCTACGGAAAAGAATCGATAAACAGGGTGTTCGCAGCAAACACCTTAATAATCGATTCTATACCATAGGTTTAAATGGCATAACAATCGATACATCGCAATTCACGCCACGCCACTGCTGGAGGAAGAAGGCGAGGCGGACCTGGACCTGGACGGCAGGAGAGCGGCGGTTGTGCGAGGTGCGACCATAGATACTGCGGTGGCGGGCAATTGATTTAGGAACGACACTGGGCTTAGCGTGGCCATTAATTCACTCAAATATGGAATAAGGAATCGGGAATAACGAGAAGGAACGGGCGAGAAGAGGCGGGCGCAGGAGAGAAACGCTCGCCAAGAGATCGCCGCGACGTTAGAACGCCTAGCCCCGCGGGACAGTCCGGTCCGGCTCGGGAAGCCAATAACCAGAACACGAGCGAACCGCGATGCCGCTTCTTCAGCTTTTGCAACGCGGAAAGTTCCTCATTTTCACCGTGGCGGAAACGTTGAGGCCCTTCGTGCTCAGTGTCGCGCCAGCCCTGGCCTGCGACCTGATTATTGAAATTGATACGGAGCGATGAACAACGCCACAAACAAAGCTATAGACAACGTCTTAGACAAAGCTACAGACCGAGCTTTTTCATCGCGCGTTTGTGACAACCAGCGGGCTGTTCATCGTATTTCGAGAGACAAAGCTATAGATAAAGAAGATGAAGGAAAATTGTAGCGATTCTGTTGGTTGGAAGAGGTGCGGTGATGCTATCGACAAAGCCGTAGACAAAGCTGAAGACAAAGCTTCAGACAAATCTATAGACCAAGCTTTTTCAGCGCGCGTTTGTGACATCTAGCAGCCCGCTACAGCCCGTAACATCCGAGAGACCAACGAGAGACAAAGCTATAGATAAAGAAGGCAAAAGAAAATTGAAACGATTCCTTTAGTTGGATATGGGGTGCGATTGCTATGCAGAATCCAAAAGTCCCGCACCGCCAGCACTAGGCATCACCCTCGTAATTTTTGAGCAAATTGAGGTACAAACTTGAAACTTTTTGAGTTCACTGAGGTCAAAGAAAACTATTCTTAAAATGTTTAAAATCCTGTGTAATAACGCTGATCGATTGTCGGCACAAGGAAAAACATTTGACACGAAACTTACTACATCGCAAACCAAGAAACGTTCTTTATCTTATTTCACCATCGATATGCGTACCTCAGGGCCCTAGGAAGAAACAGAGGAAGGGAGAAAAAGTTGAGTGAATGGAATGAAGGAAGAAAACAGTACCAAGTCAAGTTCATTTTAAAATTTTTAATACGTTCCATTCCTATTGCCATAATCTTGGAAGAAAATCGCTTTTCCCTCATTGTTTCCGTAACCAAACGACTTTACTGCACTGAACTTTCGGTGGTTGCGTCCCGGGTTTCAGTCAACTTTCCTTACAACCCAGGAAATGTTACTGTAACAACGTTTCTCTGAAACACCCGGGAAGAATCGAAGATGGCTAGTGGGAGCGGATACAGAATAGACCTTGCACTGCTATTTTCCCTTCAGTGTGAAAGTTAACTTTCGGAAGTCATCGATCAGATTCGCCTCATGTTGACTGGTGAACAAAGTGTTGAACAATTGTTTTAACAAACTTACCCTAATTTGCCAAAATTCGCCTTGCTAAATTCTCACTCATCGGTCATTAATCGGCTAATTTCATTGTCAGCAAGTTGATCATCAGTCATCATTAGGTGAAAATTGTCGTGGACTACCGAACTTAACGTCTGTCTCATCCAATTGCAGTGTTCGAGATTGTCATATGGGGTCTCAAAACATAGAGCACATAGAAACGTAATGTAAGTGGGAGAGCGGTAAGTGTGACGAGTTCCGAGCCCGGTGTGCGGGGTCACTTTTTCGATACATATTCGATCAAAAATGGCGGTGTGGAATATGGCCGGGTCTCCGTCATAGAGTACATAGAGTCGTAATGTAAATGGGAGAGCTGGCGCCATGTTCTGCTCGACGAATTCCGAACCTGGTGTGCGCCGAGTTCGGGTCGCTTTTTCGATACATTTTCGATCCAAAATGGCGGTGTGCAATACGTGGTAATTCCTATCTCCTTTGTTGTTGTTGTTGTTGTTGTTGTCATCGGATGGCCGGGTACCCGTGTATTGCAAACAATCGATTATATATTGAAAAAGTGACCCGGCGTCACACAGGAGTCTCGGAATTCGGGACATGGAAAATGCTTAAAAGTGGCGCCAGCTCTCCCAATGGGCCTGTTGCATGCAAGAGATACAGCCGTGCGAATAGACTTTTTAGAAGTTAAATGACACGAAAATTACGATGGTCACATTAAAAAAGTCTGAAATACACTCCTCACTGCGCAATTTGCGTTGTTAGGAACGCACTTTTTCAAATTTCCCGCGTCAGGGGGCAGTTTTCTAACGGAAACAATTAACGGCAACTCGCAGCTATTTCCGGTCAACTAAAACTGACAACATAACCTAAAAATCGGAGCTCGTGATATCGTGAAATGAAATGTAGAAGGATTGCGTTGGATATTTAAAAGTTGATCGATTTGGTTACCGCATAAAGCGTACATGGACCACTATAAGAGATTACGTTGGGCTTGAAAACAAACTGAAGGAAAAAATAACAACAACAACAACGACTCGGCATCTTCCGGAAATCACCGAGCCCGCCGTTTGCTCGTTTCTGGTGATTAGAAAACTGCCCCCAGACGCGGGAAATTTGAAAAAGCGCGTTCCTAACAACGCAAATTGCGCAATAAGGAGTGTATTTCAGACTTTCTTAAAGTGACCATAGTAATTTTTGTGTCATTTAACATCTAAAAAATCTATTCGCGCGGCTGTATCTCTTGCATGCAACAGGCCCATTACATTACAACTCTATGTACTCTATGGTCTCCGTGTATCGCAAACAATCGATTATGTATCGAAAAAGGGACCCGGCGCCGCACAGGAATCTCGGAATTCGGGACCTGGAAAATGCTTAAAAGTGGCGCCAGCTGTCCCACTTCCATCACGACTCTATGTACTCAATGTCTCAAAAATATTTTATCCCTAAGTCGGATGTATAGAAGTTCAAATATTGGAGGTTATGTTTAAACGGTTGAGTTTCACAACAGGGCATGGGCGCGGCGCCTAGCTTGGGCTTAGTTGCACCCCTGGAGGCTCCACAATAGTTGCATCCAAAGCCCAACTAGTGCAGGACTCGTTTTGCCGTACGAGAGCGCGCTGCCAGCTAGATTCGCATTATGATAAAATTGTGATGTAACCAAGTGAGCGCGCAATAGCTCCCGGTGATACCCTTAGAACCGCTGCAAAGCGGCGCGGCGCGAGTTGTAAGTCCGGACTCTCAGCTTTTTTTCTACGGGGAAAAAGAAATTGTAGCTTTTACAATGCTCATGTTCGATTTTAGACCCAACCGAAGCTCTAAGTTTTAGTTTTAGTCACGATGTGGCATCGATTACTTCACGATGCAAGATTGTCATTGGGGCCGATGTAATTTTTGCCGCAAAAGTTCTATGACGCGACGGTGAAACTGCAAAAATGCATATCTCGGTTGCGGTGTTTCAAAATCTCCGCTTCTTTTTTATTTTGTTGAAGAAGACCGGTACAATATCATGGCTCGAAATTTTCACATGGAGAAGAAAAATTACCGAAGTTTTCAAGAAATGGCGTTCAAAAGTTCTACAGGTAGAAAATAAATTATGACTAGAAATTTACACATCGCCGCAAACCAAAAATACGCATTTCTGCAGTTTCACCATCGACTAGTAAATTATAACTAGGATTGGAGATTCAGATTGAGACAGTCATGATCACTCTTAACAATTTTCACCATCTCTTTTTTCGTGCTTTTTATCCAAGCATTTTTAATTTTTTCGACCAAAGAGTAGAGTCTGGAGAGAGTTTGCCTTCGGCCGTTTACTCACCACCCATGCGTAGGCAATAACATACAGGGTCTCTGGAAAGTCCTTGACTCTCTTCCTACTTTCTGATGAAATTAAGTCGTAAAGATTTGAAATTAAGAGGGTTCCTAGATCAAAGGGAGTTACTTTGTGTGAAATGCCTCTAAAAGGAGCCTGGATCCAAAACGGACGTATTTCTGCTAAACAGAACTGTGTGCATTATGACGTGAGCCCTGTTATGCATATATTTCTTCGAGTCTCAGGGCTCATGTCTTAACGCACATAGTTCCGTTCGGCAGAAATACGTCTTAATATTTTCCAAATGGCAATGGTCTAAGACGATGTATTTGTTCCAAAGAAGACAAACGTGGAAAGTCTGTGTTACGCGGTTTGAAATCCTCACTCTCGGATTAGTAATAGACGCTATTAGTGCAACGTCACAGAAAAGCGATATTTATCGACTTTTTCGCATTGGTAGCATTGAAAGAGGTTATGCTAATGTTATTGTTTGGATCCAATACGATATAATGGAGAATCCCTATGATGACGTCGCCACTAATAGCGTCTATAGAATAAACCATCGTTGCATTCTGTTAGCGGCCGATTTGATCGGTTTCACGAGAGGAGGCAACGCTGTCTGAATACTATCGAGGTTTAAACCTTGTCGATCAGCATAGCTTTAAAGTGCGTCTTAATGATCGCGGTCATCGAAAATCGAAGAGAGCGGGAATTGGATTCGAAATTCTTCGGTGGATTGGTGCAAAGCCCTTTTGGTATGTGAAGACATCGATGCATCGGTCGTTACAGGCTGGAATTCGTCTCGAATCTTATTGATTTAGGCCCGACCCCCTCCCCTCCGTCCCCCTCCAAATATTGAACTTGCCGGCCCTGGTGGGTCCTAATCGGACGTATTTCTGTCAAACGGAACTATGTGCATTAAAACATGAGCCCTGAGACCCATAAGAATACATGCATAATTGAGCTCACGTCATAATACACATAGTTCCGTTTGACAGAAATACGTCCAATCGAGAAACGCGATGAGTTCAGCCCTCGATCTCTTAATGCTTGTATCCCTGGTGTTTGTTTTGGGTCGGATTTCATTTAAGAGCGAGTTCGGTTTTCGGTCTTATCTCGAGCGCAATCGACGTAGATATTCATTTTTTATGACAGCATTAACACAAACTCGGCTGGACCAGCAGTACGTCACGCTTAGCTGAAAGTGCGACCTAAAACCTTTTTTATGAGCTTGATAGAAACGAGTAAAACTTTACAACTACGAAAATAACTATTTTAACGTCAATGCTACCCCGAATCAATCGTAGTAATGAGCTGCAGAGAGCCTCCACTTGGGAGATGATGGAGGTTGTCAAGCACCAGCAAATTGCCTGCTCAGAAGGGGACAAAATAAGAATCGAAATTAAAATCACCTGAAAATCTCCTCCAAATTCGAATTTTCGTTCTCTTTTTTCCTGTCTTGCGTTTTTGTAGCATTTGCATATGTTTACGATTTATATTTACTCACTGAAATAACTGTCCCCACAGTACATTGTCGCCTCTAACGGTACCGATTTGCTCCAACCATATTTCTCGCTAAATTCGAAAGAAAAGGGGTTGGGCTAGCCTTACGTAATTTTCTAAGGGACGGGGGTCAAGGAGTGACTTACGAAAAGGGAAATTCTAGGGAGTCTTACGAAAAAAAATAAGAAAAAAATAGGAAGAAATGCTTTTCATATTTAATGGAAGGCCCTTATTTTTCACCACAAAACTAACATTGTATCTACGACTAGAAAATTAGGTGAAATTGGCATTCCACTATGGGCATTGTAAGAGCAACGACTAATTCCTCTAGTAATAAACTACCTGCAAGTCAAGTACCTATATAGGGAGCGTATGGACATTTCAGTAATTTTGAGGTCAGGTCATGGAGCTACCAGGGCCCAAAAGGGCAGCCAACCTATGAATTCAAATTATTCAGAGTGATTTATTATTAAACACGTCTTTGACTTAGGTTTTGCATAAATTTACTCATTTTTGCGGAAGAACGCGCATTTATAAACATTCTTGACCATCTTCGTTTGTTATTGGAATCTGAAGATTGGCAGTGATATTTTTTGTGTAAAGGGCTTGGCTGCCCTGTTTGGCCCCAAGAGCTCCATATTTCGACATGTCTATATACTCTCCCTATATAGATGCTCTACCTGCGAGGCTCATCAGTTCGATGTTTTATTTACACTTTCTCACCGATCGCGTTGACGAAAAGGACATATTTATGCTAAAAGGAACTATGTCGCACGCAAACCCTATGCACATAGTTCTAGTGGCGCGGCGTGAATTGCGATGTATCGATTGTTATGCCATTTAAACCTATGGGCAAGAATCGATTATTAAGGTGTTCGCTGCGAACACCCTGTTTATCGATCCTTTTCCATAGGTTTGAATGGCATAACAATCGATTTATCGCAAAGCACGCCACGCCACTGCATAGTTCTTTTTAGCATAAATACGTCCAAAAGGTCCGCGCTCTTTGGTGAAGACGAAGGAAACTAAAACTTCGAGTGTGCTAGCTCTACGAGTGTGCGGGAAAGAAGTTGTCGTATCAGCAAGATTCCAATCATTCTGGCGTCAGCACGATTATGGCGCGCGCAGACAGCCACCTGATTCAGGTTTCCAATAGTAGCTAGGCGTGAACGGTCGATTATCGATGTTTCCCTATTTGAAGCGATAGTAAAGAATCGATTATTAAGGTGTTCGACGCGAACACCCGTTCATCGATCCTTTTCCATAGGTTTAATGGCATATCAATCGATATATCGCAACAAGCGCGCATTGCTCACCGCTCTCGCAGTGACACTCTCGTTCGTTTCTTCGTGTAAATATACACTCACCACCAATACTGCCATACTTTTCCCACTGTTTTACTCTATTTTATGGATCACTTTAATGGATAATCTCTGAAACAACTTATCTTAATTTTGTTCCATAGCTCCTTTAACAGGTTCGGTTGCCCCCCGTAAATGCAAGTATGGCGCTTTTGCTGTATCCCCTGGTGCTCCCTGGTCCATCCTATACTGCCGTGCAAAGGAAAAACGCCGTAGGAGCATTCGAGTGTTGCCAAATTTCCTCTCAGAAAATATCCATTTTCGAAGGAAGTTATGAATATTTTTCTTTGAAATTTTCAGACTTTCTCGATCAAAGTTCGAAATAAAATCCGCCGAAAAGTCAGAGGAGAAATATTCACAAATTTCCCTGAAAATTCATTGTTTTTCGAAGGAAATTTGGCAACACCTGATGGCTCATACGGTGTTCTTCCTTAGCACGGCAATATAGGCAGATGGCAACTTCGCACAATGGATCGAATCAATGGGAGAGGTCGGACATGCATTTTTTTTTTAATAAAACTGCAAAATTAGATATTTATTGCGTCAAATTTTAAAGTTTAAGGGGTGATTCTTACAGACAATTTTTAGAGAAAATCACGAGGACCATTTTCAAGGCCTCAAAATTTTGTAATTTTTTTTTTTTTTTTTCCTTCTGTCCGACCTTCCCCATTACTTCGATGTATTGTGCGTCGGGGCTTAAGTTTTCGAACTCGTTGAACGGCCATCAGGACCTGGTCCCTTTCGGTGGTGAGGATAAGATGACCAGACCATTACAATTGGCGCTGCGCTGTGGCGGCCCATTTACATGAGCGTTTGGTCATATGAAATGATCAATTTGGAAGGGGTTTTGCACGAACTCGCCAGTGAGCCCGGCTCAAGAGGAAAGCGACTGCCAGAGACGATTATGACCGCATCAGTTTTTATGTTGATCGCTGGGCGCAGCCGTGATGCCGGTTTCGATTTAAATTCGCGACGACAAGCAGGCGAGAGAAAAATGAAGCAGAAAGAGTGAGAAGTTTTAAGTATTGACATTTTAGTGATGTTCGAGTCCGGCATATATACATTTTTTGACTCATGCAAATGGGCTCTAAACTTTCATCAAAGGTCGGTCAACTTGCATGTCTGCTTAGATCAATGATTCGGCACATCCATACTTCCGTGATAGCGAAGAGAGAAGTGGGTGCAAAAATGAAGTTTAGAGAAAATAGACTCAGAAGCGTCTCACCCAAAAATTTTATCGAAAGAAGCCTCCGTTCTTTGTCAAATTGCCACTTACTAACCATCCGAAAGATTCCTAGAAATCGTTTGGATGATTAAAAATCGACCGATTTTATTTAAATCACAAAAAAGGGCATTATTCTTTTGCACGGTAGACTATTGGGCAAGACAGCCGTAAGTGCTATCTTCTGCATGCTCCCGTGGTTGCGTTTTGGACACACAACAAACACATTTCAATTACGTGATCTAAAACGACGAAGAACTTGATCTTAGATATTAGGGAAACCCCAGAAGTTCTCGTCCAAAAGTGTTCGTTTTTACGATTATGGAGAATTTGCACGAAAAACTTTTATTGCTTCATCTGAGAGTATTCAATGAGCTGAGCTCGCAATATTTTTCTTAATTTTTTCTGAGATAGGAAATTGCTTATAAGTGCGAGAACATTTTCCGCCTTCTGACGTAATCTTGCGGCATCTCCCATTTAAATACGTGCATTTTAGTGATTAGGTTTTTTCTGTCATGTTTTCTCCAATAAAAATTGTTCAATTTAGAACCCAAGGATATCTTGGTGCTTCGTCCTCTATGGTAGTTACATCTGAAACATAAAATTCACCAAATTTTCACCTGCAAATTCTCTATCATTAAAATCACGGCGCGCTCTCAACTTGGAATAACACGAGTCACTCTAAAATCTGAGACATCAACCCGGCACCAGAGCAGATCATATCATCGGGTGACCCGGCTGCTGGCGTAAGCCAACTTCTGCACGCGACTAATCTTCTTATGTCCTCTCCTTCCCCTCTCCTCCGTGCCATTTATGCCTCTCAGGTGGAATTTTACTTTTCCGTCGCGCATTTGAATCCCTTGAGCTCGACCACATTTGGACCGAATCCCGCAACAACGTTTTCAGCCGGAGACCCGAGACTCGCCGACTTGTTTGCGTGACAGAGCTCATGTTGGTGTTCAGATCGGCCTTTGTGCGGAACCGAGTCCATTCAAGACTCGATTTGTTTGCGAGTTGCCCGAGCTGCAAGATAACCGCCTTCATCGGCTTTGCGGTTTGCGAGGTCTAAGACTGCCTCTTCGCTATGGCCTCCGGCCGGCCGCACGGTGGATCGAGCCAATCAGAGAGGTCGGACATGAAATTTTTGACTAAAACTGTAAATTTTGGTCACATTTTAAATTTCAAGGGATGCTCACAGTAGAAAATTTCATGAGGAAACCAATGGAACCACTTTTCCAGCCTTAAAGTTCTGTATACGCAGAGTTATAAGCGTTTAAAGTTTTTAAATTTTGTCCGACCTCTCCTACTGACTCGATCCACTGTGCGGCCGTCCTGGCCTTACCCACCATATCTGAGGTCTTGGAGCAATTTGGAGCTCTGAAACACACGCGATTGAATTCCTGATATTCGCATAATTTTTTGTATTCGAAATTAACATGATGAAGTCTCTTCGACGTTTGTATAATTTTTTGTAGTCAAAATTATTGACATGATGAAGTCCGTTTGACAGTTCACAAATGCGTATAAGCGCCAAAAAAGAGGAGACCTTTTTTGAAAAATCGTTCTTTCAAATGGAGCTGCGTTGACCCGCTGGTTGTTCGTGTTGTGATGATGTTTTATTAACAGCGGTCTTTTTTTGAAACATTTACAAGCCAGCAATTAATTAATCGAATTATGGCATATTTCTGGTTTTTAGCCGTGTAATTACATTATGTTCAAAATTTGCGAGATTTGCGGTGATAAGATTTTTTTGTTGATGGTCTTTCCTGCAGAATTGTTCCAATCACTAGTCTACACTTCGATAGCTTTTATCATTTTAACCGAGAACCCTTTAATCACCACAGAAAACCTGAATCACCTAGTATTTTTTGAATAATATGTATTATTCGACCACAAGAAAACCCTCGTGCAGGTCAATGCCGTTGCACTGTTGCGGTGTTGATCTTCCTACCCGTGCGTTCAAGTCTCCCATTGGTTGCATACAATCATAACTGAGAACCTGATTTACCTAACATTTTCTGAATGATAATAATAATAATATTCGTTCACGAGGAAACCATCTACGTCTTTGCTATTGTATTGATGCGAAGTTGATCTTCCTACCCGCGCGTTCAAGTCTCCCGCCGTCTACCGGAAGACTTTTATAGACTTACACTCGTGAGGCCAGCGCTCTCGATCATTTGCGCTTTTGGACACTTGCCGTATGGTAAAGAACGTATGTATGTAGGGAGAGCATGACCTTTGAGTCCCATAAAAAAACCCTGAGGATAAATAAATAAATAAAACGAAATAAATTGCGATGACTCCAGGTGAGAGTGGGTCAAAAGGGATTGTGGTTTCAACAAACATTTGAGGTTGATCACCCTCTGCACCTGTCACAAACTTGGTTATGGTAAAAATTCGAGTTTAAATTATTTGTCCAAAGGTATCAATCATTGCATGCACTGCCATAATCGTTCATCCTGAAAGCTCGTTGAAGTCCAAGATTGCTGAACCAATCAGAAGTGGATCCTCCAGTGGTCACACTCAGCGGCGATTCTTGAAAGTCGGCATCCCTGTTTTTCCTCCATTTAAATGTATGGAAAACCATCGATTCTTGGTGCACCTAAATCGATATATTTAATGGATATAAACGGAGGAACGACAGTGTTGCCAAATAGCAAAATCGCCACTGGTCACATTACACTCCTCTTATAAGGGCACTCTACTATACTGCTGTGCTAAGGAAGAACGCCGTATGAACATTCGAGAGTTGCCAAATTTCCCCCGATAAAACATGTATTTTAAGAACTGTCGTGCGTATTTTTCGTTGAAATTTTCAGATATTTTAGATTAAATTTTGAAAAAAAAATTGTCTGAACAATGGAAAGAAAAATATTCAAAATTTTCTTGGTAAATTCAAATTTTATTGAAGGAAATATGGCAACGTCTGAAGGCTCATACGGCCTTTTTTCCTAGCACAGCAGCTTATGGAGCATCCTCTTTCTATAAGAGTGAGGTGAGTGAGCGAGTGCCGCACTCCGGGCTGTCGTGTGCTCGTGTGTCGTGGCTACGATCAAGATAAAACTGCTTTTAGTGTCTCGAATGTGACGTGACGGGCCACCGTCTCTGGGCGTGAGGCACCCCTACTCAAACCCCCCCCCTCCCCCTTTTCCCCCATCCTCCAAACCAGAGATCTTTCCAGGAGCACGGAGCCACCTAATACAACCCAGGTAGAAAAATACAAGCTAATTTATTTTTTCTAAAAGCGTTTTACCTGTGGTCCATCACGGCGTTTGCCTTCAGCGCAAATCAAGTTTAGCGCTCCGTTAAGCTGTTTTCGATATAGATTTGACGACCGAAATCGTTGGGCGTTTTTTGCGACTGGTGATCAACCGCTTTGGACCTGGACGTTACTGGTCGCTGACGATAACTTCTTGAGTAAAGTTTTAATCAAAATCAGTCGAAATCGCGTGAAGATGTATTATGTATTCGAACGTGGCCATCTACAAATAATTGATTGCGAATGCGAGAAAAACAAGAAAACCCGTATTATTCGCTTTGTTTACAATCTTCGAATTCCAAAAAATGTATCTTTGTTTCGAAGGCTATTTTGAAATCCGATATGACTGATTATACCATTAAAAAAACAAAGAAGAAAAAACCCCTCTACCACCCAAATAGAGATTTGCGCTCACGAATTTTGGAAAATAATCAGTTCAATCGATATTTTTCCGGCTGATTCATCCCATGATCGAAGCCTTTTACGACACAGAATATCGAACAATTATGATCCATTGGAGACATATCTCTGCAGACGAATTAAATCCATTTGACGGGATTTTTTGCAGATAGGCTCAGATGTATAAATGGGTCCAGTTAGCTCCGGTAATTAAACTCGTGATCACTCAAAAGGAATGCTCTCCGTTCACAAAATTTCGGACGCAAAACGCGCAGACCAACTAATAGCGAAATTAGTATTTATCATTTATCACGATTAATCATCCAGTATAATATACTTTTAGCATGTAAACATAAGTACCTAACCTTCAACCCGGTCTCATCTCTTGTTGTATGTGTTCAACATCAGAATGAAGTATTACGTCATAACTCATCTCGAACATCATCATGGGTTTTTTTTTTTTTTTTTAAGGTAACAAAGTAAGGTGATAAAGTTAGGGTTCTTGCCACTTCAAAAAACGAAGCAAGGCTCGGCTGCAGGCCCTTGTCTGATGGTGAGAGTGAGTGCACTCTGTCGAAGGTATTGCCGGATTTAATCAATAGAAATCGTCTCCTTCAGCCTGTTCATAAATTACGTCATGAATAGGGAGAGTTACGAGATGGAGTGGAGTCAAGACCAGCGTTGCGCAACGACCGATTTTTGGAATATGTGTAAATTTTTGGGGACATCAAAGGTTTTCAGGCCAAATTCTGTCAATAACTCGATGCAGCCAGGAGGTGTGGGCTTTTGCCCGTGTCACGTAAATCGGAAATGGGAAAGGGAGGGTGTTTCTTGCAGACACTCAAATTCTGGGTCACGATTACTTGAACTACATTTTGCAGCCAGGAACTACGATATCTGGCTCAGATTAGAAACAACGTATGCACTACTACTCTCCCCTAGCACGTAAGTGTTTTTACGGATGAGACAGAAAGTGTGGTACCGAGTCACAAAATGTCCATTTTTCAGTCGGATGGACTCGAAACAATTTCGAAAAACTGCGTCTCGTACTCAATAGATCGTATTCCATACATAAAACTGGTGAGATCGCATCGTTATCGATGTATCGATCAGTTCAACAAGTAAGCATAGCCTCCGAAGGCAATTGAGTTATCTGAAGAAACGGTTTTTTTGTGATAAATTTTTGATTCATATGGGTACAGAATGGTAATGAAAAGTGAACTGTCAGGAATGTTCTCATTTCAGCTTTTCCAACTGAAATCCTAAAATTTTGTTTTGAACCAAACGATACATCGAGCTATTATCGAATACGATCCATAGCTCCCACAACAGTTCGAAATAATTGGTTTGTAAAATCCCAGTAAAGACACCGTTTTTTAGAGATAAACGGCTACATTGATCGTGATGGACGTTGTCAGCTGGTAGAAAATTCCTGGCAGTTCCGATTTAAAAAACGGGTGAGCTTTTACGTTTCAAGGGTATAGGATTTGACAACGCTGAATGACTATCAAAGACACTGCTCGTGCCCCGCAACACTCTAGGAGAGCCTCTTCGAGTTTTGATAAAGCATCAAAGGAGGGCTGAGGCCGCAGAGCAGGGCACTCAACCACTTGACCTCGGGCTCAGCCTTTGGACCCGTCGCACAGTGAGGCGAGTCAATGAGAGAAGTCCAACAAAATGGGGAAACTTTAAAAGCTTCCTTTAAACCAACATTTTGAGGTATCGAAAGTGGCTCCTATGGTTTTCTCACTAAAATTTACTTCTAATGGTACGCCCTAAAACTTGAAATTTGACGAATTAAACGTCTACATTATATTAAAAAAATCATGATTGACCTCACCCGTCGACTCGGTCCACTGCGCGTCGCACTGTAGTCAGGGTAGGACCAACTTTCTTATAGTGAACAGCGACTTCACCGCACCGCTCATAACGATGAACTGTAANACCCCGAATCAATCGTAGTAATGAGCTGCAGAGAGCCTCCACTTGGGAGATGATGGAGGTTGTCAAGCACCAGCAAATTGCCTGCTCAGAAGGGGACAAAATAAGAATCGAAATTAAAATCACCTGAAAATCTCCTCCAAATTCGAATTTTCGTTCTCTTTTTTCCTGTCTTGCGTTTTTGTAGCATTTGCATATGTTTACGATTTATATTTACTCACTGAAATAACTGTCCCCACAGTACATTGTCGCCTCTAACGGTACCGATTTGCTCCAACCATATTTCTCGCTAAATTCGAAAGAAAAGGGGTTGGGCTAGCCTTACGTAATTTTCTAAGGGACGGGGGTCAAGGAGTGACTTACGAAAAGGGAAATTCTAGGGAGTCTTACGAAAAAAAATAAGAAAAAAATAGGAAGAAATGCTTTTCATATTTAATGGAAGGCCCTTATTTTTCACCACAAAACTAACATTGTATCTACGACTAGAAAATTAGGTGAAATTGGCATTCCACTATGGGCATTGTAAGAGCAACGACTAATTCCTCTAGTAATAAACTACCTGCAAGTCAAGTACCTATATAGGGAGCGTATGGACATTTCAGTAATTTTGAGGTCAGGTCATGGAGCTACCAGGGCCCAAAAGGGCAGCCAACCTATGAATTCAAATTATTCAGAGTGATTTATTATTAAACACGTCTTTGACTTAGGTTTTGCATAAATTTACTCATTTTTGCGGAAGAACGCGCATTTATAAACATTCTTGACCATCTTCGTTTGTTATTGGAATCTGAAGATTGGCAGTGATATTTTTTGTGTAAAGGGCTTGGCTGCCCTGTTTGGCCCCAAGAGCTCCATATTTCGACATGTCTATATACTCTCCCTATATAGATGCTCTACCTGCGAGGCTCATCAGTTCGATGTTTTATTTACACTTTCTCACCGATCGCGTTGACGAAAAGGACATATTTATGCTAAAAGGAACGAAGTCGCACGCAAACCCTATGCACATAGTTCCTTTTAGCATAAATACGTCTAAAAGGAACTATGTCGCACGCAAACCCTATGCACATAGTTCCTTTTAGCATATCGCGTTGACGAAAAGGACATATTTGTGCTAAAAGGAACTACGTCGCACGCAAACCCTTTGCACATAGTTCCTTTTAGCATAAATACGTCCCAAAGGTCCGCGCTCCTTGGTAAAGACGAAGAAAACTAAAAACTCGAGTGTGCTGGCTCTACGAGTGTGCGGGAAAGAAGTTGTCGTATCAGCAAGATTCCAATCATTCTGGCGTCAGCACGATTATGGCGCGCGCAGACATAACAAGCCACCTGATTCAGGTTTTCAATAGTAGCTAGGCGCGAATGATCCATTATCGATGTTTCCCTATTTGAAGCGATAGTAAAGAATCGATTATTAAGGTGTTCGATGCGAACACCCGTTCATCGATCCTTTTCCATAGGTTTAATGGCAGATCAGTCGATATATCGCAACAAATGCGGATTGCTCACCGCTCTCTCAGGGACGCTCTCGTTCGTTTCTTCATGTAAATATACAATACACTCACCACCAAAACTGTCATGCTTTTCCCACTGTTCTATCCCATTTTATGGATCGCTTTAATGGATAATCTCTGAGAAAACTTATCTTAAGCTTTCGATTCCATAGCTCCTTTAACAGCTTCGGTTGCCCCCCGTAAATGCAAGTATGGCGCTTTTGCTGTATCCCCTGCGGGCCGATTATCGAAATTGATGAACAAAGCTGTAGACAAAGAAGACAAAAGAGATATGGAGGGATCCTATTGGTGGAAGCGGGTGGTTGCAATGGACAAAGGAGGTAGGTAATAGACTAAGTAACGGCAACCCCCGAGGGACCCGACAGTTAGTCTATCATTTTCTCCCTTAGTCTATAGGAACCACCCATTTTAACCAATAGGATAGCTCCATACTCCCTATGTCTTCTTTGTCTATCGCTTTGTCTATCAATTTCAATAATCGGCCCGCTGGTGCTCCCTGGTCCATCCTATACTGCCTTGCTAAGGAAAAACGCCGTATGAGCATTCGAGTGTTGCCAAATTTCTTCTCAGAATATATCCATTTTCGAAGAAAGTTATGAATTTTTCCTTGAAATATCCAGACTTTTTCGATCAAATTTCGAAATGAAATCCTCGGAAAAATCAGAGGAGAAATATTCACTTTCCCTGAAAATTCATTGTTTTTCGAAGGAAATTTGGCCACGCCTGATGGCTCATACGGTGTTCTTCCTTAGCACGGCAATATAGGTAGATGGCAACTTCGCACAATGGACCGAATCAATGGGAGAGGTCGGACATGCATTTTTTTACTAAAACTGCAAATTTCGATGTTTATTTCCTCAAATTTTAAAGTTTGAGGGGTGATTCATACAGACAATTTTTCGAGAAAACCATAAGGACCATTTTCAAGGCCTCAAAATTTTGTAAAAACGGAGTTATGAGCTTTTGCAGTTTCCAAATTTTGTCCGACCTTTCCCATTACTTCGATGAATTGTGCGTCGGGGCTTAAGTTTTCGAGCTCGTTGAACGGCCATCAGGATCTGGTCCCTTTCGGTGGTGAGGATAAGATGACCAGACCATTACAATTGACGCTGCGCTGTGGCGGCCCATTTACATGAGCGTTTGGTCATATGAAATGATCAATTTGGAAGGGGTTTTGCACGAACTCGCCAGTGAGCCCGGCTCAAGAGGAAAGCGACTGCCAGAGACGATTATGACCGCATCGGTTTTTATGTTGATCGCTGGGCGCAGCCGTGATGCCGGTTTCGATTTAAATTCGCGACGACAAGAAGGCGAGAGAAAAATCAAGCAGAAGAGTGAGAAGTTTTAAGTATTGGAATTTTAGTGATGTCCGATTCCGGCATATACATTTTTTGACTCATGTAAATGGGCTCTAAACTTTCATCAAAGATCGGTCAACTTGCTTGTCTGGTTAGATTAACGATTCGGCACATCCATACTGCCGTGATAGCGAAGAGAGAAGTATGTAGGTGCAAAAATGAAGTTTAGAGAAAACGGACTTAGAGGCGTCTCACCGAAAAATTGTATCGAAGGGAGACTCCGTTCTTTGTCAAATTGCCACTCACTAATCATCCGAAAGACTCCTAGAAATCGTTTGTATGATTAAAAATCGACCGATTTTATTTCGATTACATAAAAAGGGCATCATTCATTTTCATGTTAGACTAGTGTTGGGCGAGACAGCCGTAAGTGCTATCTTCTGCATGCTTTCGTGGTTGCGTTTTGGACACACAACAAACACATTTCAATCATGTTATCGTGATCATTTTACGTGATCTAAAACGACGAAGAACTTGATCTTAGATATTAGGGAAAACCCAGAAGTTCTCGTCCAAAAGTGTTCGTTTTTACGATTATGGAGAATTTGCACGAAAAACTTTTATTGCTTCATCTGAGAGTATTCAATGAGCTGAGCTCGCAATATTTTTCATAATTTTTTCTGAGATAGGAAATTGCTTATAAGTGCGAGAATATTTTCCGCCTTCTGACGTAATCTGACGGCATCTCCCATTTAAATGCGTGTATTTTAGTGATTAGGTTTTTTCTGTCATGTTCTCTCCAATAATTGTTCAATTTAGAGCCCAAGGATATATTGGTGCTTAGTCCTCTATGGTAGTTACATCTGAAACATGAAATTCGCCAAATTTTCACCTGCAAATTCTCATTATTTAAATCACGGCGCGCTCTCAACTTGAAATAATACGAGTCATTCTAAAATCTGAGACATCAACCCGGCACCAGAGCAGATCATATCATCGGGTGACCCGGCTGCTGGCGTAAGCCAACTTCTGCACGCGACTAATCTTCTTATTTCCTCTCCTTCCCCTCTCCTCCGTGCCATTTATGCCTCTCAGGTGGAATTTTACTTTTCCGTCGCGCATTTGAATCCCTTGAGCTCGACCACATTTGGACCGAATCCCGCAATAACGTTTTCAGCCGGAGACCCGAGACTCGCCGACTTGTTTGCGTGACAGAGCTCATGTTGGTGTTCAGATCGGCCTTTGTGCGGAACTGAATCCATTCAAGACTCGATTTGTTTGCGAGTTGCCCGAGCTGCAAGATAATCGCCATCATCGGCTTTGCGGTTTGCGAGGTCTTAACTGCCTCGTCGCTATGGCCTCCGGCCGGCCGCACGGTGGATCGAGCCAATCAGAAAGGTCGGACATGAAATTGTTGACTAAAACTGTAAATTTTGGTCACATTTTAAATTTCAAGGGGTGCTTAGGTAACGTTGCATGGTGTCAACGATCATGGTGTCGACAAACCTCATGGAGTCAACAATTGTTGACGTCGTGCTCAGGCAGTAAAACGCAAAAATGGGCCCTGATCATGGTGTCAACGATCAGGGCGTCAACAAACAAAAAAATATCTTCCTTACAAGTAAAATTAAAAAGTTAAGTGCACATGAGAGGTCTGGGTCACGTCTGGTCGGTTAGATTAGATTAGAACACAAGAAAAACAAGACTTGAAAGTTGAAAGATGTTATAAGGGGAAGTTTTAAGTTTTGTTGACGTCGTGATCGTTGACACCGTGATCATCTTTCATTAGAGTCAGAATTTTTTTATTTTTGGATGATCATGGAGTCAACAAAAACTTAGAAAAACTGTTTGTTGATACCGTAATCGTTGACACCATGCTACGTAATCGGTGCTTACAGTAGAAAATTTCATGAGGAAATCAATGGAACCACTTTTGCAGCCTTAAAGTTTTGTATACACAGAGTTATAAAAGCTTAAAGTTTTTAAATTTTGTCCGACCTCTCCTGCTGACTCGATCAACTGTGCGGTCGTCCTGGCCTTACCCACCATATCTGAGGTCTTGGAGCAATTTGGAGCTCTGAAACACACGCGATTGAATTCCTGATATTCGCATAATTTTTTGTATTCGAAATTAGCATGATGAAGTCCGTTCGACGTTTGCATAATATTTTGTAGTCAAAATTATTAACATGATGAAGTCCGTTTGACAGTTACACGCTACACATATGCGTATACGCACCAAAAAAGAGGATGGCTTTTTAAAAAACCGTTCTTTCAAATGGAGCTGCTTTGAACCGCTCGTTGTTCGTGTCGTGATGATATTTTATTAACAGCAGTCTTTTTTTGAAACATTTACAAGCCAGAAATTTATCGGTTTCATGTAATATTTCTAGTTCTCAGTCGTGAAATTACATTTTGTTCAAAAGTGGAGATCTGCCAGACTGAGTTTTTTTGTTGATAGTCTCCCTCGCAGAGTTCTTAATCACCAATCTACACTTCGATAGCTTTTATCGCTTTAACCGAGAACCTCTTAAGAAAAGCAACTATACAGAAACTACAGAAAACCTGAATCATCTAGTATTTTTTTAAATAATAAGAATTATTCGATCACAAGAAAACCCTCCAGGTCAATGCTGTTGCACTGATGCGGTGTTGATCTTCCTACCCGTGCGTTCAAGTCTCCCATCGGTTGCATACAATCCTAACCAAGAACCTGATTTACCTAACATTTTCTGAATGATAATAATAATAATATTCGTTCACGAGGAAACCATCTACGTCTTTGATGTTGTATTGATGCGAAGTTGATCTTCCTACCCGCGCGTTCAAGTCTCCCGCCGTCTACCGGATGACTTTTATAGACTTACACACTTGTGAGGCCAGCGCTCTCGGTATTTGCGCTTTTGGACACTTACCGTATGCTAAAGAACGTATGTATGTAGGGAGAGTATGACCTCTGAGTTCCATATAAACCCTGAGGATAAATAAATAAATAAATAAATAAAACGAAATAAATTGCGATGACTCCAGGTAAGAGCGGGTCAAAAGGGATTGTGGTTTCTACAAACCTTTGAGGTTGATCACCCTCTACACCTGTTACAAAATTTGTTATAGTAGAAGTTCGAGTTGAAATTTTTAGTCCAAAGATATCAATCATTACATGCACTGCCATTATCGTTCATCCTGAAAGCTCGTTGAAGTCCAAGATTGCTGAACCAATCAGAAGTGGATCCTCCAGTGGTCACACTCAGTGGCGATTCTTGAAAGTCGGCATCCCTGTTTTTCCTCCATTTAAATGTATGGAAAACAATCGATTCTTGGTGCACCTAAATCGATATATTTAATGGATTTAAACGGAGGAACGACAGTGTTGCCAACTAGCAAAATCGCCACTGGTCACATTATACACTCCTCCTATAAGGGCACTCTACCATACTGTTGTGCTAAGGAAGAACGCCGCGCCGTATGCACATTCGAGAGTCGTCAAATTTCCCCCGATAAAACATGTATTTTAAGAACTGTCGTGCATATTTTTCCTTGAAATTTTCAGATATTTTAGATTAAATTTTGAAGAAAAAATTGTCTGAAGAATGGAAAGAAAAATATTCAAAATTTTCTTGGTAAATTCAAATTTTATTGAAGGAAATATGGCAACGTCTGAAGGCTCATACGGCCTTTTTTCCTAGCACAGCAGCTTATGGAGCATCCTCTTTCTGAAAGAGTGAGGTGAGTGAGCGAGTGTCGCACTCCGGGCTGTCGTGTGCTCGTGTGTCGTGGCTACGATCAAGATAAAACTGCTTTTAGTGCCTCGAATGTGACGTGACGGGCCACTGTCTCTGGGCGTGAGGCACCCCTACTCAACCCCCTCCCCCCTCCCCCTTGTCCCTCATCCTCCAAACCAGAGATCTTTCCAGGAGCACGGAGCCACCTAATACAACCCAGGTAGAAAAATACAAGCTAATTTATTTCTTCTAAAAGCGTTTTACCTGTGGTCCATCACGGCGATTGCCTTCAGCGCAAATCAAGTTTAGCGCTCCGTTAAGCTGTTTTCGATATAGATTTGACGACCGAAATCGTTGGGCGTTTTTTGCGACTGGTGATCAACCGCTTTGGACCTGGATGTTACTGGTCGCTGACGATAACTTCTTGCGTAAAGTTTTAATCAAAATCAGTAAAAATCGCGTGAAGATGTATGTAGTTGAACCGACAAATAATTGGACCGATATTTTCCAATTCACGTGAGCGCCAAAATTGCGAATGCGAGAAAAACAAGAAAATCCGTATTATTCGCTTTGTTTACAATCTTCGAATTCCAAAAAATGTATGTTCGTTTCGAAGGCTATTTTGAAATCAGATATGACTGATTATACCCTGAAAAAGCAAAGAAAAAACAACCCCTTTACCACCAAAATAGAGATTGGCGCTTACATATTTTGGAAAATAATAGGTTAAATTGATATATTTTTGGCTGATTCATCCCATGATCGAAGCCTCTTACGGCACAGAATATCAAACAATTACTATCAATTGGAGACTTTTCTACGCACTAATTAAATTCACGTGTAAGGGATTCTTTGCAGATAGGTTCCAGTTAGCTCCGGTAATAATTGAACTCGTGGTCATCCAAAAGGAACGTTCACCGCGCACAAAATTTGGGACGCAAAACGCGTGGACCAACCAATAGCGAAATTAGTATCTATCATTTATCACGATCAATCATCCAGTATAATTTACTTTTAGCATGTAAACATAAGTTTGCGTACCTAACCCTCAACCCGGTCTCATCCCTCGTTGTACGTGTTCAACATCAGAATGAAGTATTACGTCATAAATCATCTCAACATCATCATGGTTTTTTTTTAAGGTAACAAAGTAAGGTGGTAAAGTTAGGGTTCTCGCCACTTCAAAAAACGAAGCAAGGCTGGGCTGCAGGCCCTTGTCTGATGGTGAGAGTGAGTGCACTCTGTCGAAGGTATTGCCGGATTTAATCAATAGAAATCGTCTCCTTCAGCCTGTTCATAAATTACGTCATGAATAGGGAGAGTTACGAGATGGAGTGGAGTCAGGACCAGCGTTGCGCAACGATCAAATTTTGGAATATGTGTAAATTTTTGGGGACATCAAGGCTTTCAGGTCAAATTCTGTCTAAAAATCTATGCAGACAGGAGGCGTGGGCTCTGTACGTAGCATTTGAATCGGAAATGGGGAAAGGAGGGTGTTTCTCGAAAACACTCCATTTCCGAGTCACACGATTATTAGGACCACATTTTGCAACTAGGAACTACAATATCTGGCTCAAATTATAAAAAACTGTATGTACTACTAGTTTCCCTTCGCACATAGGTGTTTTACGGATGATCCAGAAAGTGAAGTTCCTAATTGCAAAATGTCGTCCATTTTCTAGTCGGATGGACTCGAAACAATTTCGAAAAATGCGCCTCGTACTCAAAAGATAGTATTCCATAAATCAGACAGGTGAGATCGCATCGATATCGATCGGTTCTACAAGTAAACATAGCCTACGAATAGGCAATCGAGTAATCTGAGGAAATGGGTTTTTTTGTGATAGATTTTCGATTCATATGAGTACAGAATGGCATTAAATAGTGAATTGTCAGGAATTTTCTCATTTTCAGCTTTTCGAACTGAAATCCTAAAATTTATGTTTGAGGTTTGACGAGTGGATCTGTAAGCAGAATTCGCTCGGCCTTAATCCGTGAAAATTTGTAAGCCCGAGCATGGATGTCTACCAAACCCCCTGATGTCTTCGGACAATAAATAGTGCCTATAGATGGCTGTAGATTCCTAAAGGAATAGAAGCCACTAAACTCTCAATAAAAAATAAAAATAAAAAAAAAAAAAAAAATGTTTGAGGTTATGTTCTATTGTTTTGAACTAAACGATACATCGAACCACTCGAATACTCCAAAGCTCCCACAAAGCTCAAAATTCTTGGTTTGTAAAATCCCAGTAAAAACACCGACTTTTAGAGATAAACGGCTACATTGATCGTGATAGACGTTGTCAGCTGGCAGAAAATTCTCGGCAGTCCCGATTTAAAAAACGGGCGAGCTTTTACTTTTCAAGCGTAGGATTTGACAACGCTGAATGACTATTAAAGACACTGCTCGTGCCCCGCAACACTCCAAGAGAGCCTCTTCGAGTTTTGATAAAGCATCAAAGGAGGGCTGAGGCCGCGGAGCAGGGCACTCAACCACTTGACCTCGGGCTCAGCCTTTGGACCCGTCGCACAGTGCACTGGAAAAAAAAGAATCTTAAATTTGCCGCCAAGAAGTATTTCTTCTTAAATCAAGAATTTTGCTGGTTAATATAAGCTACTTTTTTGCTTAGCCCAAGCATTATTTTTCTTGTATCAAGAAAAAGTCAGCTTAAAGCAAGATAAAGAAAATTCTTGGCGGCAAATTCAAGAATTATCATGCTTGATCCAAGCTACTTATTTTTTCAGTGTGAGGCGAGTCAATGAGAGAAGTCGGACAAAATGGGAAAACTTTAAAAGCTTCCTTTAAACCAAAATTTTGAGGTATCGAAAGTGGCACCTTTGGTTTTTTCACTAAAATTGTCTTCTAATGGCACGCCCTAAAACTTGAAATTTGACGAATTAAACGTCTACATTATATTAAAAAAATCATGATCGACCTCACCCGTCGACTCGGTCCACTGTGCGTCGCACTGTAGTCAGGGTAGGACCAACTTTCTGATAGTGAACAGCGACTTCACCGTACCGCTCATAACGATGAACTGTAAATTTTATTAAAAACTCACACACGTTCCGTCCATTTTACAAAATCTGCCGGTACATAAACCACTAAACGGTCCGCACTATCTCTGAATTTTTTATAGAAAGCTTGCATAATGGTATATACTTTGGAGTTCTTTCATCTGAGACACAAACGATTTTCTTAATTATCATGCACGACGGAAAGCAGGTTTTGAAACCAAGTCTTTTCTATTTTGACTACATTTTGCAATTAGGAACTAAAAATTCTGGCTCATCTTAGAAAGATCGTATGTGCCGTAAGTTTCCCTCACTGGAAAAAAACACATTGGATCTAGAGTCCAGACTCTTAAAAACATCGACAAGAAAAAATACTCTTGATTAAATCAGATTTAAGCTTAAATCAAGAACCAAGCCTCTTAATTTGAGCGGATTTTCTTTTGATTTAAGCTTAAATCTAATTGAAACAAGAATCCTTTTTCTTGTCAATGTTTTCAAGAGTCTGGACCCCAAATCCAATGTGTTTTTCTTTTCCAGTGTATGCACATAAGTGCTTACACAGATGAGCCTACCTCCCATTTTTTGCGACGCCTCTCATTCTGCGAACTCATTGGATATCGGAAGGTAATTCTAAAATACAGCAACAGCGTGCCGAATACCCCGATGTCCTTACACGCCTTGCTGCAGCAACAAGCTGAAGAAAGCCCTCAAGTACAGTACTATATTAGACACCCACCTGATCGCGTTTAACCCTTAGTATCGGATTACGATTACCCTCTCCTCTCCCCTTCCTTCCCGCCACATCTTTGCGTCAGTCTTCCCCTTCCTACGCCGCCCTCAATCTTCAATCCACCCTCTACACCGCCGTAACGGGGTACTCCGTGAAACATGACCTCTATCAACTCCTTTAATATAACGCCTCAAAAACCATGTAAAAAAAAAATAATAAATAAACCTCCTTCAACAGTCATGTAGATGTGGAGATCCTCATTGAACCAAAAAATATACCGGAGACCATGGATGCACGTGCAACTATACCATCAAAATTAGCGGATTCCCCCCCCCCCCCC
>NW_017565251.1:305310-345812 GCF_001854935.1 Bemisia tabaci
TGGACCACAAACCATGACTAAAAAAAGAAATATTGTTCTTTGTCACTGTGTGAAGATCGATCGATGTCTAATGTATCCTTTCTTTCTGTGTTCTAGGTAAGATTGCAAGACCTCTTTGAATGAAATTTCCTCACATCAGTTCAGCGTAGTACCCTTGCAGATGTCGTGAGTCAAGCTCTAGTAATTACGTCATTGTTGTCTTTATCAACATAATTTCCTTTTTAATTTTTTTAAAAATACTGATCTATTCATGCACTAAAATAACTCTAGGCATGTGAAACAAGGCTACAAAAGAAACACGCTATTTTTTTCTGCCTTTTTCCCGTAACTTGATTTATTTTATCGTCAAATGTATTGTGTGTCGGCAACAGTCTTGTATCTGTTAATGCATAAAAGACGATCTATAACTTCGTGACTAGCTATTAACAGCAAGCTGCCTGAAAGCTTTGCAAGACACCAAATATTATCATTAATAGCTTTTCTTGACGTTGATATCGCATACCTCAATTTCTGGTAGTCCTCCTCGCCGAAGCGGTGTTGTATATCGCTGTTATTACTTTCATTTATTTTTTGCCTCTGCCGACATTAAAAAATATGACCAAATGTTCATTTCATTGGAAAGGATCGCTAGCAATCTGAATATGCGTTCTCTGAAAAAACTCAATACAAGTAGCTCCATACGAAAGTAATGCAAACACTCGTCAATAATAATTACGAATTTCAGCCGCATAATGTATTAGTGTCCGAATCCTCTAGGACAAAATTTCATCAAAGTGTAGGATTTCTTTTTAAAAAAGTTACTATATCCGATCGGTGAAGATACAGTGTCATCGCACATTGACTTGAAGAATATTCATTGTGTTAACCAAAATAAACAAGGAAACAATGAATAATAATTAAGCGCATGGAATTTTTAAAAATTGTGTTTTCCCCTCATTTCTTCAGCCTGTTATTCTGACTGCAGTGTTAATTAACTATTTAAAGCCAGATTAGGTGAAACTAAAGGGCCATGCCGAAGTGCTTCGCGCTTCAGGTGTAATTCGTTACACGTTACTCTTATGATTTTATATTTGTGTATAATTCGTCCGGATATAAGACTTAAACTGAAGAGAACCAATTTTTTTCCACCATCAAATTTTTAGAGGGAGTAATTTGGGAATGTTTTAAGGATCGAATTTGGCAACAGCAGCCGTTTAGCCGGCACCTGAGCAGCATGTGTCGGCCACGGTGACTTGACTTATCTTGAGCTTGAGGTTTAACGGTGGATTGGGATCGTTCTATCAGGACCTTCCCCACTTCCCCCTCCCCCAGTTCCCCTCATCCTTGATCTCTAGCCCCCCCCCCCCCCCNCGTGTGGCGAGAGGGTTGTTCATATCGGAGCCGATATATTATAAACCTCTTTCCTAGTTCCATACACACGAAATCACGTCATTTATGTCGATCGTACCCTACAATTCGCTTCACGCGGTGTCAAATTCAACTGTATTGCTGAAATTCCATACATCGATGACCAAAATGCGGAACCATGTATCTCCGTTTGCAATGTATCTGAAATAATATCTGAAAATATAAAGTAAAAATGGACGTATTTCTATCAAACGGACCTAAGCGCCATGGGGGAGGAAGGTAGAGGGGGGGCTTGGATTGGCGGCGGAATTGATCGTCCGGCTTATTCCGTCCTATACTCGCAATGCTTTTCCATGGCTCTTTGGTTCGTTTGATAGAACGCGCTATCTGGGATTCTAAATTCCTCAAAAGAAACTCAAATTGGCGCTTAGTTCCGTTTGATAGAAATACGTCCAAATATGCTTAAATTTCGTCAAAAATACACGTTTTGTCAAGGGAAATTTCGCAACTCTCGAATTTTCATACGCGCGTTCTTAGCGTGGCCATACTTTCTCTCTAAAGGTGCTCTACGTGGGAGCATTGATGACGTCATAGGGTACAAGATTTAAGCTGACCACGACCTCTTTCTCTCCCCCGCGGACCGCAGCGCGCTGGAGCTGCGGCGAAGTGTGCCGATACCGGGTATCATGCCAGGTGTTGGACGTTTTAAAGGCATAAAGAATGAGGAGACGCAGACGGCCTCATTAGCTCGTGCCCAGGTTTGTGTTCGGCTTGGGCCGCTTGGCATTCCAGCGCAGCGCGGAGCTCTCTGCCAGCAGTCGTGATCTAAACACTCGGCTCGGCCACTGCCACTGTGCAGATCCCCCGCGCCCGGTCCAGGGCGTGTTCCCCACCCCATACGTCGGATGCATGACGCAGAATGGTCCAATCAAATGGAATCAGTCGAGTTTGTTACACGCTGTCATAGGGAAACAGAGACTAAGAGAGACCCTTCACCGGCTTCTTGGCGACAACTTTTACTAGTGGGGCGGATTGGTATAACGATCGTGCATTTCTGGATAAAAGCATGAAACTTTCAGGAAGTCTTCTACACCTATGAAAAAACGAATTTAGCCTGGGTGCCCAGTTCTATGGGGTCCCAGGGGGGCAGGGGGCGGGGGGACCCTAACTCTCGGGGATCTATAACACTTGCGGATGGACGGTGGGTCAGGTGCGCTAGTCTCAGAAGCGTGTTTTGATGCTTGATTCTTGTATATCAGCTAAAAAAAAAATAAGATCGGTACAATAACACTTTTCTACGTTCAATATTAACCGAGAAATCACGCGCTCAATTCAAAATCGCCATTGGAAAAAGGGTAGAGGACGGTGAGACACTTATGGTGGAGGAATCTCCAGGACAAGGATAGTCATGTGATTCGCCATCAAAAGCCGAGAATTTATTTCGATCTCCATCCAAGAAAGTTCCGCGAATATCTGCACATTATCCTTCTTTCGTATGCATGCCACTCATGGTGTCTCCTGTTTATGCAAATATTCGTAGAATCTCGAAATAACCACTATACTACCGTGCTAAAGGAAGAGCGCCGTATGAACATTCAAGAGTTGCGAAATTTCCTCCGATAAAATGTTAAATCTTGAGCAACTTTATGAATTTTTTTCCATGAAATTATCGGCCACTTTAGATCAAATTACAAACAAAATTATCCGAGAATTTGGAAGAAAAATATTCACAAATTTTCCTGAAAATTAGTGATTTGTAAAAGAAAATTTAGCAACGCCTGAAGGCTCATACGGCGTTTTTCCTTAGTACGGCAGACTAGGAGTGAGCTAGAACTGCCGTGCTAAGGAAGAACGCCGTATGAACATTCGAAAGTTGCCAAATTTCCTTCGATAAAATGTTTATTTTTGAAGCAAGTTATGAATATTTTTCCTTTAAAGTTTCAGGAACTTCAGGTGAAATTGCGAACAAAATTATATGAAAAATCGGTAGAAAAATATTCATATTTTTACCAGGAAACTCGTGTTTTATCCAAGGATATTTGGCAACGCCTGAAGGTTCATATGGCGTTTTTCCTTAGCACGACAGACCAGCAGTGAGCCAAAAGTAGCCGAGGGAATTTTTGTGAGGAAAAGTCAAGCAAAAGATGAGGCACTTAGAAATACAGTCACGGTCAATTAATTTTGAAAATGAAACTGTGGCTGCAGACGCGTGGACTCGGAGATCAACTCTGGAGACCCTCCTGGGCTGGCACTCTGGCAGACAGATCCTGTGGTCTGATGAGCCCCCGAGGTGCATTCCATCGATGCACTCTAATGATGGAAGATTAATGGTGCTCTCGGAAGGTAGTCATCCATCGCACTCGGCTCAATCACGGGCGCGAGGGGTGAGGAGCCAAGGGCAGAACGGTCGGAGCAAAGGAGAGCACAAAGAAAAATGAAACACTGAGCCTTAAAAAAATCGATTGATGATTTTTTTGGCTGGCGGCGAGTAATTATGTCTCCTCGCCCCATGCTTTCTTTCGTGCTTTCTTTGGCCCTTTGTTGGACCAAAATTTGTTTTCTCAATATTTTCCTCTCCTCGCGCGGTCTTTAGGTAGCTTCGCCGCAAAGAAACTTCAAAAATAATGACTGATGAGCCCACTTTACCCGCCTTTCAATTTAATCGCTGGTCGGGCCGAGCAGGGCGATCGAAATCCGTAACACTTGGGATCACCGCTTTTGAATCCTCATAGCTTCATTTGAACGTCTTTATGCTAAAAGGAATCATGTACATAGGGTTTGCGTGTAACATTGGTCTTTTTAGCATAAATACGTCGATTTGTTCCGCCGCACGCTATCCGATATTGGAACGAAACCAAAATTACTAACGGTGGGAGGGATTACGTCGCTAAAACCAAGAAACAAAGATATCTGGTCAAAATCATCTACAAATCCTTTTCCCGTAGCGAGGGTACTTAATGCTGCAATGATGACTTAGGACATTTATTGCGGGAATGTGGTATTATCTACGACTTTCGTCTTGAAACGCATAGGTTCTAATCTCTCTACCCTTACAACGCAACTTTATGATTTTTTTTTTAACAAAAACAGAACATTTTTGGCCTCAAATTTTCAACCCTTACTGCTGACGATTGCGTCGCTCTTCTGACGCACAATGGAACGAGTCAATGAGAAAAGTCGGACAAAATTTTAAATCTTTAAAAGCTCCTAACTCCATTATTACAAAACTTGGAGGTCTTAAAAGCGGTACCATTGGTTTTCTCGTCAAATTTACTACAGGCAGCACCCTTGAAACTTTGAAATCTCACGAAATAAACATCCGAATTTGCAGTTTTAGTAAAAAAATTAATGTTCCATTGACTCAGCCCACTGTGCGATATGTGAGCCCTGTTCTCCGTATAACGCTATGCTTTCCGGAGCTCATCAAGATACGCCCTTACGTTCGAGAGGCGACTCTCTGAAGCGTAGACAGTTGGTTTGATTTATCGAAACGACCCGGACTTGAAGAGAACGGCGAACAGTTTTTAAAAAGCGCCCGCAAGAGTACAAATGGCGGCCTTAAATACCCTAAGGCGTCACAGTGTTAATGATAGAAAACAATGGATTTTAATTAGGTAGCTGCGGCTCTTAATTAATTTGTGGAGCCGTTGCGTTGTGCGTCGCGTCGCTCGGCTGGGACTCGCAGAGAGGATGGTATTTGACCAAGCATTCATCATTCTCGCGTTATGAAAAGTAACCTCCAGTGAAACGATGCGCTACTGATAAATTGGATTTACCCGTGGCGCAACCTAGCCCAGGAAACTGGCAACGTCGCTGTTTCGTCCTATGAATCAGGGGTACCCTAGTCAGGGAAAACCGGGAAATTTTAGGGAATTTTCCAATGTCAGGGAAAACCTGGAAATATCAGGGAAAATGACGAAAGTGTAACACCGCAATCACACGCTGAATGTGGGAGCTGAATGTGGCTTGAATGTGGCTTGAATGTGGAAGTCATGGGCCCGATGCCTGAATTTTGCGCGTGACGCGCAAAATTCAGCAACGATTCTCAGCAACCATCGGACCAATTTTGAATTTGTCTGAACTATTCGAGTAGATTTGATACACATCTGGATGAAAGTAACTCGAATTTGCTAAATTTCAGCCGTTGGGCGATGACTGTTGACTTCCACATTCAGGTGCTAAATTCAGCGTCTGATTGCGGCATTAGGGTAAAATCGTCAAATCACCTTTATTCCCTTTCTAGAATGGGTTCAACGTTTTGAACAACAAATTTTGCTTGAAATCTACTTCAAATCATGTACTTTTAAGCATCTGGCATATCCTCAATTGCCACGGAATTTCAATTTCTAAATTCTATGGCAACCCTGTCAATGGAGGGGGATTTACAGTTCATGAATCCTTACTGTTAATTAATATGTTACAAAGAATGTAATTGAGCAGCTTTCCTGATATTCCTCATGTAGAGTATTCTATAATCATAAAGAATATTCAGTAAAGTTTCAAGGCATTAGAATCACATAATACTGGCTGCCGTGCTACATTTTCTGTAATATTTTTTGAATAATGTACAAAAATATGCCTAAGTATATGATTTCTAAGGGGTGTGCCTTAAGTTTCTGGAGGAGAACTCTTCCTTCCGGTTGCCCTTTTCCGAGATGGGGGGCCCCAAACCTCTTTTCGACACCCTTCCCTCCAAAATTTTGAGCCAGTGAGCTCTTGCTTCAACTCATTTCAAGATCACTAACGTGATCATCGTCAAAATACTTGAATGAAAGGGTGAAAGAGCACAAAAGAAAACAAATATCGTCGTCTATAATCACCCTGAATCAAAAATGGCTTGAACACAACATAGTTTCTCAAAGGTCAACATTTTTAGAAATATTATCTCCAAATTAAACACCACGAGTTCGCAAGAAACTCCTTTCGAACCATGTCTCTTTTTCCGTTTTAGAAATTGAAAACAAAGGTCTTGAATCATGATAAAATATTTTCACACGGTTTCTTATTCACCTAGCTGTTCCGCAATCTGTGCGTGGATTTTACGTCGAGTCCCTTGGCGTGGGAACCCGAACCTGACAAATGAATGTTCTCGTTATATTGAAACGGAGCTTTTATCAATTGACTCCGTGAACTGTGTCTATGGAAAGGAGAGGGGATGATAAAATTGTCGGGCAGTGTGTGATACGTTGTGACCCATTATGTGAATTCGAAATTGGAGCGCAAGATAATGCAAAGCTATCTTCTCCTCTGTCACTGATTCCTGATGTCCTAAGACATGTTCACTGACTGAGGTATATGATCTCATCGTTGATAAAATAACGGATATGTTTTAAGTGCATACGCAATAGATACGGAAATTAATATCGAGTATAATCTATGAAGGGAGAGAACAGCCGCTTGTGTGCCGCTTCTTCAGTAGTCGCGAAAACAAGACCTTATCCATTTGTACTAAATGAACGTAAAAATTATGCAAGAACAGACATAAATGTGGTTTAATAGTTTTAACTTCCGCCGGCGCGGCGCGGCGCTGCACTGACCGCACTGTGTTTGACGCAACGCGTGAAGTATTTATGAGGTCTAGTAGGCACCATGCGTTTCACGCTGACCGCACTGTTTTTGACGTAATGCATGAAGTATTCATGCAATCTTGTAGGCGCTATGCGTTTCACGTCGGCCGCTGCTGACCGCACCGTGTTTGACGCAATGCGTGAAGTATTCATACAGTCTCGTAGGTGCTAATATGTTACATGCCAACCGCCGCCGCGCTGAGGGTTTCTCCTTTTCATATCTTGTCCTCGTCATTATTGCTCTCTGCGCCGCACCGCTCCATGTCAAATTGCGTGTTTTGTTTCTGTCTTAACTCGACTAATTAAGAGTGCTGTCTCTTGTCTCACCGAAAGACGACAAATGGGGAAATTACTATACTCTCAGGAAATGAGAGATTTTGCCGCCTTTTCTCGTTTGTAATTTTGTTTTCTGAATCCGATTTTCTTCTTATACCTACATTTAAAAAAATTGCAAAATTTGCCGCCACGGGCCGCGGCCCATGTGGCCACCCCCTTAATTCGGCCCTGATCATGCTAGGAAGTATTTTCTCCCAATGAAGGCGTTTCTTATACGTCAAGACTCTTCGTCAAAAAATCATCTGAAGAAATCTACTTACACGGGATCTTCCGTTCACTTCTTTAACTATCCATCTATATATCTATCTATCTATCTATCTATCCAGTTAGTTAGTTTCTATCTATGTATCTATGTATCTATCTATCTATGCATCTATCCACCTATCCACCTATCCACCTATCCTCCTATCCCACCTATCCACCTATCCACCTATCCACCTATCCACCTATCCACCTATCCACCTAGCCACCTCTCCACCTATCCACCTATCCACCTACCCACCTATCCACCTACCCACCTATCCACCTACCCATCCATCCATTTATCCATCTATCTATCTATACACTCCTTGGCGCGATATGAAGTTCAATCTGAAGAATTGAGCGCGCGGAATATTCGGAAGGCTGTAAAGAATATCAAATCAAATAAGTGATGATCCTAGGCCTTCAGAATTCTTGGTTTTCCATGCAGAGTCCTTTCACGAAAGATTGACCAGTTTCAGTGGCAATACCCGGGATGTTGCTGAACCTCCATTTGCACGATCCGCCAGAGCCAGAGATGCGGAAGCGACAGCGGGCAAAGCTTACCTGAAGTAGAGAAACCAACGCGACCCGTCTCTCCTTTTTAGCGTTTGCTCGACATCGTTGCGACGCACAGTGGAGCTAGTCGGTGGGAAAGAGGGACAAAATATGGAAACTTTCAAGTTTGTATCTTCGTCGATACAAGAAAACATTTCGTGTTTAAGTATTCGCGGAAACTACTGAGTGAACTGAGCACGAGGATATCTTTGGTTCATGAATTGAACAATTATTGGAGAAGATATTGTGACAAAATTATCTATTCTGCCATAATACGAATGTTTAAATGGGAGATGCCGCCAGATGACGTCACTAGGCGATGCATTTTCTCACTTTTAAATCTATTTTATACTATTTCCCATAACAGAACGATATTATAAAAAATACTGTAAAATCAGCTCTCTAAGCATTTTCAGATGAAGCAATACAAAATGTGCATACCAACTCTCCATTCATCGAATGAAGGCGTTCTGTCTGATGATCACTGGAAAAAAACACATTGGATCCAGAGTCCAGACTCTTGAAAACATAGACAAGAAAAAATACTCTTAATTCAATCAGATTTAAGCTTAAATCAGAGGGAAATCCGCTCAAATTAAGAGGCTTGGTTCTTGATTTAAGCAAAAATCTGATTGAATCGAGAGTATTTTTTCTTGCCAATGTTTTCAAGAGTCTGGACTCTAGATGCAATGTGTTTTTTTTTCCAGTGTGATGTCTTCCAACTTCACCGGGAAAGGTCTCCTGACAGTTCGCGGAGAAATGCATGGCAATAAGTTTTCCCCAAATCTCATTGAACATTTGTATTTGTTTCTGTTTCAGTGGTCTACCAGGAGGCGGGAAAAGCGGTGGCGGGCGGGGCGTGACGCCGGTCTACCTGCGATGCTCCGAAGGGGCGATCTCGTGGTCCTACCCTCGCGGCGCCCTCCGCGTCCTGCTCCGGCTGGGCTCGACGGGGCGCGACTTCCGCGGGTGCATCAAGGTGGCGCCCTCCTTCGCCGGCGCCCGGCTCTTCCTCGAGGGGCCCCGCTCCCTGACGCCCCTCTTCACCCCCGACGACGGCGCCGACCCCAGGCTCGTCCGCTGCTTCCACTCCTCCCACGCTCAGGCGGCCATCTACGTCGAATCTGAGGTCGGCGAGGGCCCCGTTAAGATGTTCCCGAAACAAATGGCTGCCTTCTCCTATGACCTGGAGCCACTGTCCAAGCGGCATCCGGGCGGATCCGTCTATGATATCACTGACGGTGAGTTATCTCTTTCGTTATCTAGTTATTTCGTCGCCCGACTGACATAAGGGCGTAACGACATATTGAGATGAGCCCGGAAAAGCATTGAATTGTATGGACAACAGGGTTCATTGCTGATTGTAGTTACGCTCCCATGTCAGGCAGGCGACGATTTTTTCAATACGAAACATAAACACAGGGAAATGGGCAACCAAGACTGAAAACAAACGAACAAAATGTCCGGGACGTTTCGGGGTGGTTTCAACCCCCACCTCGACCAGGAGACAAAAATTATAAAAATTGAAAAAACCCTCTGACCCCCGATCGTGGTAACGATTTCCTTTCCGTTATCACGGGAAAGAGCCTGAGGGTTTTTTTTAAATTTTTATATTCTTCAAAGTTATTGTTTCCTGGGCGAGGAGAGGGTTGAAACCAACCCGAAACGTCCCAGGTATTATGTTTCCTCACTTTTAGCCTTGGCAACTCAATTTCTTGTGTTAATGTTTCGTTAAATTATTCTGGCTATTTTTGTGTATTATTTTAATAGATATTTTTTTCTTTTTTTTTTATCAAGTTTTATTCTTTCAGCTCTTATATAATGGTAACTGTAGTGCTCGATGCCCGAAGGGTTGGTTCGACTGGGAGTAGTTGTTGGTCAGGGTCGTAGATGGCCAGGGAGTGTCGTAAGGCGGAATGCACGTGAATAATAACTTCAAGCACCGACCCCACACGCATCTACACCCCCTTGATGGCTATTTCTTTTGCATGCTTATGGCTGAAGTCGGCAAATATGTTCCCTTCCCAATGCCCATACGTAAGATAATGTACCATACCAGTTGCGTAATAGTGTTGATTGAGGGCTTTGAGCTTCATATAAAATCGAACACCAATTTTTCGGTCTGATTGGACAAAATTAGTATCCTTGAAAAAAAGAAGAGAAAATAAAAAAAAGTAAATGAATAATATAAAATTAAAATAATCCGAACACAAATTTATATCCCCTCTCCTCGTTTACACGTTTACAAATGTTTCAATAGTGAAAGAGATGGATTCAAAGTTTTTGAATGATAATAGACCTTTCAAAAGCCTCATTTTACATCTCTGCTGACAGGTGTTCAGACGCCATTCACTACGTCGCTGCACCAACCTGCGTACTGCCGTGGTGAGAAAAAACATCGTAAGAGCTTTCTAACATTGCCAAATTTCCTTTAATAAAATCCGAATTTTCCGGGAAACGTGTGTATAATTTCCTCTCAATTTTTCAGACAATTTGCCTCGGAATGGAGATGTTGCATGTGTGAGGAATTTGCGATTTGACCATTGATTCTTATGTAGAAGTTCGCGAGAAACACGATGGTGCCACTGGTTTTCTCTGAAATCATCTCCCCAGCTCAAAAAAGCTCTGAAAGTGAGGCCAATATGGAGGAGATATCTCACCCTACCCTGAGACCCTACCCCTACACCTCTACATCAAAACAAACTCTCCATGCAAAGATAGGGAGCAAATACATTAGCAGGGTTGCCGTGTTTTCAGTTTTGGAGTCCCCAAATAAAGTGGCAACCCTGCTAATGTATTTGCTCCCTATCTTTGCATGGAGAGTTCGTCTTGATGTAGAGGTGGACTCTCAGGGTAGGATATCCCCTCCATTTTGACCTCACTTCGAGAGCTTTTTTTGAGCTTGGGAGATTGGGAGCTTGGGTTTCTCGCGAACTTTTACATCAGAATCAATGGTCAAATTGCAAATCTCTCACACATGCAACATCTCCATTCCCAATTTGATCTAAATTCTCTGAAAAATTTCAGGGGAAAATATTCATGATTATTCTCGTAAATACCCTTTTTATTGAGGGAGACTTGGCAACATTCGAATGTCGATACGGCGTTCTCCCTTAGCACCGCAGCGTAACCCTGGTGATGGATGCAAGAGGGCCCCCGAGATCGAGCCGGGGCCCTCGGGTCTCGGTCCCCGACGCCTTCACGGAGCATTTTGTTTAACACGGGGGGCGAGAGGGGGGGGCAAAGGGGGTGTCCTTTTTTTCTCGTCCTCTCTCCCTCTTTCTCGCGGGGAATCAGAGCGGTGGACGCGGAGGCCGGGCAGGACGCGAGGGAAATCGTGGCATGTGTTAAGTGTTGCCTACACAAAGGATATTATGTTCTGCACAAGTATCCAATTGTACGCTGACCGCGGCCGACGCGACGCGAGGCGACGCACAGAGGGCCAGGAATCGAATTTAGCCGGACAAAAGTCCATTTTGGCGTGTCCAGAAAATTCGAAAATAGACACCACTGAGCGATAAGGTATAACATGGAGTATCTGTACATCACTGGGTTTGGGGGTCTTATCACTAATAAGACTGCGATGCCAAGATTCTCCCGAGCGCGCGTGGTGTGTTTATTTATCCTCTATGCTGGCTTGGTTCAACGCTCATCCAAAATGTTATGTTCCACAAATCTTCGAGTGTTTCCCAACATGGCGATTGTTTTACCAAGTTAGATTAACATGTTTTCATTTTACTTTAAGGTATTTTTATCAATTTTGTGCATTGTATTGTTAGGTACACAAAATTAAAAACTGGGCATGAAAATGGCCTAATTTTTAGGTTTAAAGTGGTCTGCAATTTTCTGTAAAGATCTGTAAGGTTACGGACCGCTACCATGTGGCTCAGTACATCCTAAGCATCTAAATTTTCATTGGTTCATTTGCCTTCTCTTGCCTTACCGTGAGTTATGAATTTTTTTGTAACGCAAGATCGAGGATTTTATGCTAATTTCCTATATTAGATCACTCACGTGCCAGGCATTGGCGATTCTTGCATGTTGGCATCAATGCTCTTTCTCAATGTAAATACATTAACGAAAATCGATTCTAGGTTAGGATTTTCGATATATATCGATTCTATCGTAGATGTGTTCATATGGATGAAAGGCAGTGTTGCCAAATTGCAAGCATGCCGTATAATGGCGCTATCCTATGCTAATCTACTTATATTGTTATTATAGATGTCCAATGTCCATACGATTGCGGCCCCGACTTCTAGGGTTAAAATATGACTGATTCTGAATAAAATTTTCTAATTCAAGGTTTTATTCCGGCTTTGTCTTTCTATCTTCTAATTCTGGCAAAAGAAGTGCATTCTTCAAGGCAATATTTACATTGGTTCCGCCAAAAAATTACATTGGTTCCGCCAAAAAATACGCGACATGCAGACGACTCCTGAATTTTCTGGACATGGCTGAAGGATTCAAATGGTCAATTTTAAGTAAAAGCATACTCTGAAACTTGAGAATTTCTTTGGTTCACTTGCAGTTTTCGGCAATTTTCTGAGCTATGAATATTTTCGTTGGGCGAGATGAGATGCAATGCTAATTCTGCTGAAAAATACGTGACATATATTCCCATATATTACCCATAGATAAATCATCATTTTTCAAATTTTTTGAATTGTAAACTGAAAAATGTTGAACAAAGAAAGCAAAACTGTAATTTACTCACCAAAATAATCCTCAGAAACCAATTTCTTCACACAAAACAAACTCAGGTACCTCTGAAGATTTGAGTGAAAAATTGCTATTAATTACCCGTTGATAAAGCAATTTTTTTTAATAATTCTCATCAAAAACTTCAAAATTTCTTTAAAAAAACCCAAAATATGGATTCAGCGACCTAAATTACCCTTTAAAACATACATTCTCTCATATTAGTAAGTTCAGGCGCCTCTGAAGACTTTTGTCCGGCTAAACTCGGCTGCTGGCCCTCCGTGCGACGTCGCGAGAGGAGTGAGAACCGAGCACGGGCCATGAATTATTCATGGCTCTTGAGCTGAGGTTGTCTCCTGTCCCGGGCCCGAGCCTCGCTCCCAGATGTAGGTGCTCCCGCCGACCGCACCAGCATCAAATTTATGTCGATTCCCAATCCAGGATCCAGGATTTTTACTTTGGCGCTCGAGTGGTGATGCCGGCGATCGGTATCGCTCGAAAACATTAGAACAATGAGACCTTTGCTAAAAGGACGCACCAATAACTAAGCGAACAAAAAGGGATCGTGGCTCATACAATGGAAAATTTGCAGGTGTCTGAAATCTGGCGAGTTTCGTTGCTGAGTGGAAACCAAGGTAGATTTACACAGGTATGGACAAATTGAAAATTTCCCATGAGCCTCAGTATGCGTCACATGACTACGTGACGTAGGTTAAGGGGCCCGTTTTTTAATTAAATTACAATCAAATTAACATTCAAACGTGTGTGCGTTTAAACGTTAAAATTAATATCGCATTATCAAAATTGTGCAAAAAATCCCACAAAATTTTGACAAACGATAAACCGAACATAATAAATCAAAATAATCAAAACATACAAAATGGCGGAAGTTAAGGGGCCTCTGGAGAGCCAATCAGAGGCCAGTTGTTTAGTTCTGTCCATACCTGTGTAAATCTACCTTGATTGGAAACAACTGATTGAACTGAATACGAGAATACCCTTGGTTCATAAATTGAGCAATTACTGAAGGAGATATGATGAAATTACCGAATCTGCGAATATACACGTGTTTAAATGGGAAATGCCGCCAGATAACGTCATTAGGCGGCGCATTTTCTCAATTTTAAATCTATTTTTATACTATTTCCAATATTCAATATCAGATCCGCACCAGGATCAAATTTATGTCGATTCCGAATCCAGGATCGAGGATTTTTACTTCGGCGCTCGAGTAGTGATGCCGGCGATCGGTATCGCTCGGAAACATTACAACAATGAGACCTTTGCTAAAAGGACGCACCAATAACTAAGCGAACAAAAAGGGATCGTGGCTCATGCAATGGAGAATTTGCAGGTGTCTGAAATCTGGTGAGTTTCGTTGCTGAGTGGAAACAACTGATTGAACTGAATACGAGAGTACCCTTGGTTCATAAATTGGGCAATTATTATTGGAGGAGATGAGATGAAATCACCGAATGTGCGAATATACGTGTGTTTAAATGGGAAATGCCGCCAAAGGATGTCATTAGGCGGTGCATTTTCTAAATTTTAAATCTATTTTTGTACTATTTCCAATATCAGAACAAAATTCTGAAAAATACTGCGAAATCAGCTCTTTAAGCACTCTCAGATGAAGCGATAAAAAATTGCGTGCAAATTCTCCATTCATTCTCAAGGTGCATTTCAGCCGATCCACAGTGCTTTTAACTTCCACCGCCGCGCCGCGCTAACCGCACTGTGTTTGACGCAATGCGTGAAGTATTCCTACAGTCTTGTAGGCGCTATGCGTTTCACGTCGATCGCTGCTGCACGCACTGTGTTTGACGCAATGCGTGAAGTATTCCTACAGTCTTGTAGGCGCTATGCGTTTCACGTCGATCGCTGCTGCACGCCTTCTGTAGGCGCTATGCGTTTCACGCCGCCCGCTACTGACCGCAGCGATCGTGGTGTCTTTGACGCAATGCGTGAAGTTTCCATGCAGTCTTGTAGGCGCTAATATGTGTTACATGGACCGCCGCGCCGCGCCGAGGGTTTCTCCTTTTCATCTCAAGTTCTCGTCATCATTGCCCTCTGCTGAAATTGCTCGCCACCCTTACATCCACCAAGACTACCACCAGTATCCACTAGGATGGCTACAATTCCATCTTTTTCATGTAGGGATCGAAAATCTTGGATTTACATTTATCTTTTCATCCAAAAATCTGTCCAATCTGAGAAAAACTCATCAAGTCATCTTGTTTGTTTCAGATTGCAAACCTTGCTCCAACGAGGAATTAACTCAAGCTTTTTGCTCAAGTGATTTAGGTAAGTTCTCATACATTTTCAGATTTCTCATGTAATTGTTCCAGCAATTTTCATATATTCTGCCTCGGATGCTCGCCAACTTTGGAACTTTTTGCAACAAGAAAATTAGCATATATTCCTAACCGTAATATTTTGCTTTTTTGGGGGGCTTAGGCCTGACGTAATTGCACTTTGATTTCGACAAAGCATTAATATAAGAGTGGTGCGAATAAAAAAGTTGAGTGATATTTTTGGAAAAATCAAGGTATCGATCAATACCACGAGTTCAAGTTGTTACAACACTGCTGCTAAGCACTGCTATTTTTTTCGTCTCGATGATTTATACAAAATTTTTTCGTCTCAATGATTTATACAAAATTTTCAATACCTCGCGTGTCAGGAATTATACCCTCATAATATTCTGAAGCTGCGGCAATGAGTCATTGGGTTGTCTCAGGAGGGGGAAGGAACACCTCGGACGCTTTAAGAGGGAATGGACAGTAATGGACATCTCTGGGAGGAACTCATCGTATCATACCCGTAACTGGCCGTTCAACAGTGGCGTGGCGTGCTTTGCGATGTATCGATTGATTTGTCATTTAAACCTATGGTAAATAATCGATTATTAAGGTGTTCGCTGCGAACACCCTGTTTATCGACCCTTTTCCACAGGTTTAAATGACAGATCAATCGATATATCGCAAAGCACGCCACGCCACTGCCGTTCAACCTCTCGAATCGTCTCAATTTTCTTCGCATACAGATTACCAACGTTTTTTTCAGTGTTGACTAGCTTTCCCAAGAAAAAATTTAGTATGATAAGAAGTGATGCAACGTTGCCAATGGAGATACGTGTTTTTGCACTTTGGCCATAGATATGAAGAACCCGCCATGAAGGAATATCGGTTTGAATGCATTTTGTTGTTTGTTGCAGTTGTGAACGGTTGGATCGGTCTAATCGAGAACAAGTACGAGCTAGAGGTGTCCGAGATGAGCGTGAGGGTGGCGAAGTACCTGCGGCGCTCCATGGTGGACACCGACGAAGGGCACCCCCTGGAAGCGCCCCCTGACGTCACCGAGAGGAACTACCCGGCCCGAAGGGACCACCCCAACTCGATCGACGGAGGAGAAGAGGACGAGAAAGTGCTGATCCAAGTGGCGGCCCACTGCCGGATAAAACCCTCCGACGGTGGCCAGTTCATCTTCATGGCCCGCAAAAGGCTGGGAGACTACAAGCTGGTCTGCGCGCCACGGCTGAGCGAGTGGAAGGCGCTCCTCACCTCCGAGGCCGTCAGGAACGGAGCTCACTGTGTTCTCCGCAGCTGATATCCTCCTCGCCCGATCTCGCGGAACTTGTGATATTGTTGAGTCTTTCTTTTTGTTCTCTCGTTGAAATTTATGTTATGCTTTTAAATGGAATCCCTCTCTCCCGGGGTTGCAATTTTCCATGAAGAATGAAGACTTTAAATGAACTGCGTTTAGCCGAAAGGAACCAAGCCACATCAGCTATTGCCAAATCTAACCGGGTAATTTAATTTTTTATAAGAGAAGGTTTGTGCGGTTCTTTTGACATTTCTAAGGAATTTGCTTCGTGCTGGACAGAAGATTCGCCAAAATTTGCACGAAAGTCCGCACAACCGTTTTTTTTTGTAACAAAATAAATTGCCTCTTTAAATTTGGCAGTATGGGTCGGTTCCTTTCTGCCTAGCGCGGTTCAAGTTTCATGTGAAATATTTCATGAAATTTCAGGAAAACACGAGGTACGTTGAAAAATATTTGTCGAAATTAAATAAATGCAAAATTAAGTGGAAGGCAAATGGTTTTTACTTCATGGTGTTTTTCAGAGCTTGTTGCAACTGTTGCATACCCATTCCCTGAAAATTTGTCTCATATTTTTTACAACTTTGTGAAATTTCATGAACTATTTCACGGAAATGTCCAATCTTTTATATTTTTCATTTTATTGTGCATCCCTGTTCTCTCTCTCTCTCTCCCATTTGCTGATTTTTAAACTGTTCTTCATTTAAAGAATAATTCTAAAAGAAAAATTAAAGGAAAGCAAATCAGTGCTTCTCCTCCGGCCTTATTTTTTGTTAAATTTTTTTTTTTTAGCAGGTTTTAGAAGGCAGTAGTGCTGTCCTTAATGATTTTTAGCATCTCTTTTCTATCCTCGACGTGTTTTATTATCTCTTTTTCCACTTTAAAGTTTATTTTTCTCTGATTGTGAGTTTATCGTTTTTAAGTCAGAAGCTGTTACTTCTCAAAAGCCAATTTTGTTTTCGACTGCTCGCTTGACTTCATGAATAGCTCGATTGATTTTGCCGATGATCGGATTCGCAAGTAACGGTAACCAATAATTTACGCCAGTTTTGTGCCTCTTCTCATTGGCAATCAGGAGCACCCATCTCTCGAGAATGATCATTAGATTTCAAAACATTTACATCTGAGCTTGTAGCCAGGGATGCAATTTGTTTAACGCTAAACTTATCTTAAATTCCCCCAAAGCTGCTAGTTTTTATTACATCTATCATTCCATAGATGTATCCATAAATCTTTCTTTCTCTCCTGGCGCCATTGCTTAGCACTGAGACAGAATCTATAAGCGAACAGATGATCGAAAATTCTTGAAGTTGAGTGTGCAGCTGGTTGAAATTATGTGAATACGTGTAATTTTTTAAATTCGTTATTTTTTTTGTTTTAAACAAAGTCAATTCTACTTTCTTTTTTATAAATTTTAAAAATATGCGGTCCGCTCTTCGTCGATGTATTGTCTAGTTTTACATTTGATCAATCCATGATGTAAAATGTCTATGGAATCGTAGAATTTAGGTAGAACCTAGAGATTCTGCATGAATATGATTTTCTAAACTCTAAGCGCCCGTTTCGTGTATGCATCAAAGGCAATAAGCAACAGTCGCCGGCAATTTTTAAGCCTCTAGAGCCCATCTCATATTAGCTACTTTGCCTCTTTTGCTGTATGCGCGGTATAAGGAATTGCATACACCAAAAGGGGAAAAGTAGTCCGCTGCAACGGGCTCTCGTGAACAATTAGAAAAATAAAAATTCTGTATTGAAGGAACAATATTAGGTTATGATTATTTTACCTTTAATGTGAACCGACAACTTTTCCTCTGTAGTAGCTGACTCACTTTAGGAGAGCGTGTTGTGAAAACCATGACCCTGTTTGAGTTTGGATCAGACATGCAACTAAACTAGCTCCGTGACAGTGCGTAGCGTATCACCGAAAATGAAGGCGTTCCAACCCGCTTGCAAATTTGCCGGAGATTGCTAATGGCCTGCAGCATACATGTAGGTACCGTCACACCATAGGCATATAGGTACTTAAGTACTCACCGTGAAAGGTAGCATTCCGGAGTCTTTTGTTTTTGTCATGGGGCATGTGTTCGAAAATTACAACATGTTACGGTCCCGTAAAATATTGTTTTTCTCAGATTTCGTGTGATCCTTAAATACTTTGCAGATACAATGTTTTTCGAAGCATGAAAAATCACGGAGAATAGTCTCGCATCGTAAAAATATTGGTGGCAAATGTTATGCACGCACTCTTTAAATCTCTAGCGACTTTTATCAGTAGCGACTATATAATCAAACTCGGCATGTGCGTGTAGCTGACAATTCAAAGACTGTAGTCCATTTACTCCTCCACCATGCTAAGGAAGAACGCCGTAAAAAGTTAAGAACATTCGAGAGTTTCCATAGTGTTTCCTTTAAAATTTTTATTTTCAAGAAGAGTTGTGAATATTGCCTCTTGAAATTTTCAGATAATTTAGATCTAATTGCGAATAAAATTCTCTAAATAATTGGAGGAAAAATATTCTCAAATTCCTCCAAAAATTCGTATTTTATCAAAGAAAATTTGGCAGCGTCTTTAGGCTCATGCGGCGTTCTTCTTTGGTGCGGCAGTTCTGTACTTTAACTGAAGTTATTGGTGAGTATACATCGGGCATTTTCACGTAGATATCTCGAAATATATGTATAAGTAGTGGCGATTCCAGCAAGTTGGCAACACTGCCTTTTCTCTATTTGAATACATGTCTTATAATCGATTCCTCTGCCTCGCCTAGAATCGATATATTCCATGGATTTCAATAGGGTATTAACAGTATTGCCAACTTACGGGGTATAAGGGGGGTATAAGGGGGATCATAGAACTGAAAAATTCTTTCCTGACCTTCAATGATGACAGTAACACTGTTGAGCATGCGCATTTGCCATTGGATCATAGAAATGTTCTACTGATTTTTATTTCTAAGCTGCCATATTTTTTCCTGTTGTATAGTATTTGAACTTTCACCATGTTAAAATTGAACTAATTATGTAGGATAAGATTGTAAATTTGTAATGAAATTTTAACTTCTAATACTCATTGTGCTAATAATACTAATTCTCATTTTTAGCTCCAGAAAGATCTCATGTTGCTGTTTATAGAATTTATGTGTAATCGAATGAATTTTAACCCTTTGTAGGTATTTCAATGTGCGCTAAGTCTTAAGACACTCATATTCCCTCTTTCTATCGTTTGTTTTTGTGTCGGTATCTTTATGTACGGAACTGAGAGAAGTCGGTTGGAGGGGGGTGGCCCCTCCTAGAAATCTATGTGGGCCCCACCAAAAACTGAGAGAGATTTTCTTAGATAAGCGTATGGCGTATCCATCAATTTTGAAATTGTATTCCAATCAACTTTTTCGTATGAACTGCTCAACATTTATCTTGAGCTCACTTTTTTTACATTTTTCCGCGAAGGACCCCCCTGGTGGGGTGTCACGTAAAAATAATGATGACGTTCTTACGCAATACTTCTATTTCGCGAAGGCACTCGCATGTTTTTCATTATATTTCATTATTTCATTTATTTAGTTATTTCATTATATTTAGCGTCAAAATTTCAAGGGAAGTTGCAAATGCAAACAAACATAAATTACATCTGAAAGTATCATATCAACTTTGTCATAAAACATAAAACGCACTTAATATTCAATCAATAATACAAGCTACGACCCAAAGAGAGAGAAGAATCCGTTAATAAGACATTAATTAAATGTCTCCACGGTGAAGCCCCTTCCTCCCGTATAAAACGAATTTTTCTCAAGAGTAGAGTCAAATACCGTGGTTAAGTAATCATTAAGATAGTTTAAATTATGGAACTTAAGTTCAGACACACTACAAGATTCCTGACGAATGAAAGCTTAACGAGACAACCCACCAGAGACGTTGACGTCCCCGGGTTAATTTTTGGAGCTCAGAAATCATGCATGTTAATTACGACATTGCACTCTTCCAATTAATCAGTTTCAGTTTGTGACTTTTCAGTCTGAAATTACTGGAATTCAAAGATGCGAGTGCCACTGATATGCAACTTTGCCTCAGTCTGGGAGTGTGAGAAGTCAGGAAAACTGGAGCTCTCACATACTGTGTTGCCATTCAGTACTCGCCTACCGCACGAAGTTTCCCACTACGTAATATATAATTGCAGCTAAGTGCATCATCGGCGACCACGTGATGTGACGATTGGGAGGAAGTGAGCTCAGCTCCGACTCACATTGAGATTTGTCGCTTACTGCTGACTGCGTAGTATTTTTTATTCACTTCGCGCTGTTTCGTCGCCTCTCTGGCGTAAGGGGATATGTCCATTTCTCGTGAGCCCTGAATTACATATAAATGCATGTTTGTTGGGGCTTATGTAGAAATCCAGGTACGCCCTTATGTCAGAGGATGCAGCTGCGTGTCTTGTTTTGCGATGAATCGATTTTTCTGCCATGTAAACCTGTAGAAAGGATCGAATATGAGGGCGTTCGCAACAAACACCTCAAAAATCGATTCTATACCATAATTTCAAGTGGGAAGCTATCGATAACCGATAATTCTCACTTCGCTACTGTTCTTGTGTGAAGTAGAGAAGTTCAGGGATAATTAGTTTGCTTGAGGTAATGCACTTATTGTGGTGCTGATATATCGAATTATTCTGACTACTTAAGCAAAAATATTCTTGCTCTTAGAAATAAACACAATTTTCCCAGAATTTTCTGCGTAGTGGCTAGAAAAATAAGCCAACATTTTATAAATAATGTTCGTCGATATTCCCTTGAAAATAAAATGTACGAAGACATCCGCTCTGTCGCAAATCGAGGTACATATTTTGCATATTTCACCGTCAGTATTGAATAGATCGAGATCCTGTGTATTTTGCAATCTAGCGTTCTAAGTGTAGTAGCTATTTGAATTTAATTTTACTTGACAAGACCTATCGTTTTCCTCTTAAATTGACCTGTACCTAAAAGTGCGAAATACGAGGTGGAATCTTTCATTAACTTTCTGATAAAATAACACAAAATTTTGATGCAGAGGGCGGGATACTGTTCTCATCAAATTGGAACCATGTCAAAAATATTCTTATTTACGTGATGGTATATTGATGGTATACTCAGAGGAGTATCCAAAAATTGGAAGGCATGAAATTAAATCTTAACTTATTTAAATTTTTAGGCATCTTATTACATAGTAAGGAAAAATGCCTGACCAAAATGTGTCAGAACGGGAAGTAGAACACGAAGTAACGCAAGCTTTCGGTCGATTTCGTTTAGTTAGGGTCAACAGGACGCTTTTGATCATGAGGTGTCTCAAAGTATAACGCAAGATTTCAGTTGATATAACTAAAAATTTGGTTGATCTAACCGAAAGAAATCAAATTAACCCTGTTGTAACCAAAAACACAGATATTCTTAAGTGTGTGCCTGATGCCTTATTAGTGTGTAAAAGGAAAAGTTACAGTATTTTTCCACGCTTTGACAACGTCGGGAGGTGAAATCCAGGCGTGGGAACACAAATACAGATTAGAGGGAAATTAGGTTCACAGCCGAAACTTGGAATTTAGACCTTAGCGGAGAGCTCGGGTTGTTAGCGTCCCCAAAAAATTCGAAGAATCGCCTGATGTAATTCGATAAAACGTCATTTGACAAATAGAGACCCCTCCTCTAGTATCTGGGTGAGAAGTAGTAACTTTCGAAGCTCCACCATTCAACCCTTCAATTTTCCCTCTTGTCAGCTGCTATGCCACGTGTGATGAGTAAACTGCAGTTGTAATAATTCGGCACACTTGATTATCCCGAAGCTCAACAGAAAATGAGGGAGCACGATTATCATTGTCGCCGCTTTTGGGCTAAATGGAACTGTTGAATCCTAACTTTTTTTAGGATACTGGTGGAGGGTCTCTTATTTGTATCCCAGGGAACCGATGATTTTCGACATGGGTGCAAGGCAGAAAGCTAATTATGGTCGCATTCCAACAGCAGTAGCGACTAACATTTCCAGGCTACCCGACCCACGACCAACAGCGACCACATAGTTGGGCACTCATAAATGCCTAGTCCTCACGCAAATGAACTCATTATTTCTACCTCCCAGTTATTAGTGCAAGAGACAACTATAGCGATGTATCGTTCACCCGATCAGTCAGTGCCTGCGCACCCAAACATTTACGTGTTTTTGATTTCTTTTGGGGTACCTTATGTCAATTTTTTTTTTTAACAGATAAATCAACAGGACGTGGTTGATCGATCAATTTTTTAGTTAAATCGACCAAAATCATAGGTTTCTTTGAGGCGTTTAGGGATGAAGAAAGTGTCTTGCTGGACTCATGTACTCTTGTTACTCTCGCTGACACTCAGAGGTTGCAACTTCTTGCGAGTGGCTATCTTATTGGGCTTTCAACCATGTTATCCAGGTACAATCCTGGCGGGGTTCGTTTGATTTTTAGCGAGGTTGCATATTTTCAACCCAAGAGTTGGTTTATGAAACCCGAAGAAAATCTAACCAAAAAATATCAACCGTGCGTTTTGGTTACCTTGTGTTCTACCTCCCGTATTATCATAAAATGTTGGTTACATTTACTCAATGTGCAGCGAGTTTCAGACATCTGAGTAACAAATGAACTTGTAGGTATGGTAAAGTCAGTATAAAAACCTTAATTGAATGGATTAGAGTTATTCATTCTTATCAGGTACAAAGGTGGTAAATTTTGTCCCGTTTAAAGTTCCGCTCAATACCGCTACAGGCTACACTCCTGCGAGTATAATAGATGAGATGGTTCCAATGTCTTCCCTCAGGATACAATTTTCAGCTACGCCCATGCAAATAACGCACACATTTCCGTTGTCACAAATATGCGAATTTGTCCATAGAAACTGGCTTGCTCTCTCCATTCCCTTCTCAAGCAATGATAAGTAAAATAATTAAGGTGGGTGGTTTGATCTAAGGACTACTGCTCATTCCTCACTAACCTGTGTGAATTCTTGTGCCAAATAAATTCACACTGTGCTTCCTCAAATCAGGCGTAAGAACTTTTATGAACTCTAATGGGAAGCCTTTTTTTCCATTGTTCGTAGAAGAAAGGGCCGAAAAAAGTCTACTACTTGTTCTGAAAAGTAGTTATTACCAGGGAATTCGTCGATTTTCTGTAAAGGAAATAAGGCGAGAAAATTTCCCATTAGTTGTATCTCTCGGATTGATTTGTTGTAGTAGAAGCAGGAAGTGCAATGATCTTGTAAATGAAGTGTAAATATCCGAGAATTTGTTTAATTGTTTTGTATTATAAGAGCTCGAATTTGTTTTCTTTATTTTTTTTTCCTGAAAAATATATATTGTTTAAATATTTGTCTTCCCGCTTGTTCATTGTGCTAATAGGAATAAAACGTGACCAAGGGTGCTTTTCCCTCTTGTACATAGTGAAAGTTCTATCATGAAATGTTCTGTTTTAATGTAGAAAAGTAGAATTGTTCTAAAGATTTGTTATAGCCTTTTCAATCAGTTTTTATGATCTTCATTCTCAATTCTAAATGAGGAATTAATTATATGCATGATTTATCCGAGATCCTATCCATGATCTATCAAAACTTGATATTTCAATATCTCATACTTAAAGTGCAAAAGCACTTATTTACTTTCGCCATTTCATCCGATCAGTAAATCGACAAAGCAATAAATTTTCTTTCAAACATTCTTACTTTTTTGTTGGAAAGTTCTTGTACGTGTAATGTAAATAAAGTAAATAAAAGTTTTGTTAAGATACGAGTGTGTTTTGTTCATACAACGGATCCCTTTACCTGATAAGTAATGAAGCTTTTAAGCGCAAAATTGAAGCTTAAATTATAGTGAAATCATTTTTATATGATATGCTGATGTCACATAATGCCTGATTCCACAATTCAAATTGCTTGCCCTCTTAGTATTGAATCGAAACTTATATAAAATGTTCAACAACTAGTATAATTAACTTCCCGAAATTTTCCCCCTCTGACCGATTGTTGACAAAGATTTCGCGAAATTTTCGATAGGAATCATCAAAATAAATCCAGACAATTAATAATAATTCCCAGGTTATGTAAATGAATTTTACAGTTAATTTGTTTAATTTCTCCTGGGATTTTAATGGAAATGTACTCAACTCCCAAAGTTTTTCCAATCAGAGGGTGGCACTGTTTTTTTTATTCTTTTTTTTTTTGGTAGTAAAAAGATTAGGATGACAATATATCCATTCCCTAAAAAGATATTCGGGTGCTAAAGCTAACAGCAACTCTCGTGCATTTCCGAAAATGAAAGAAAAACGGAAGTGCCTTCAATTTTTGAACATGCAACACGCATATCCGTGGAACACGAATAGTCGCATAACACGGAAAAATTAAATTGCTGATTTAACAATTAAATTGCTAAAAAGAAAGGTGACTGCAATATTTCAACGTAGATTTCACAACAAAAAAATGCTATTTTAACCACTTTTGTAAGCTAATTTAACCATGGGGGTGGTTAAAGTAGCATTTTTTTGTTGTAAAATCTACGTTGAGACATTGCAATCACTTTCTTTAGCAATTTAGTTGTCAAATCAGCAATTTAATTTTTTCCGTGAAGGTACTACAATCAACTCAGTTTAGTCCTCGTAAAACAGAAACGTTTGCCGTCTTTGAATGTACAGCATTCAATTTCGAATTTACTAAAAGTAAAAGCAAAATTTAGAAAAAAGAAATTGTAAGTTTTGATTAAAAAAGTCCTGGAAGAAACTTTAAAAAATTAATTGTTGAAGTAATTTACATGCATAACCTGTAAGTCGTCTTGATACTCTTAAGTTTCGTTAAAAATCTCGCCAAATATTCATCAGAAATCAGACTGTGGGTTAATTGGTTAGCGTATGATTTGCATTAAAAATTAACAACTGGCCGGTGAGCGTATTTAATCTTTTGACGGGCCAGTCGGTGGACTAGCTGACCAGTTCACGGAGTGGTCAACGGGGGTAGCCAGCCAGTTCGCGGACGAGACAAAAAAAGTCAAGAGAATGAGCAAAAAAATTAAGGGACTGGGCAATTTTCCCAACGGGATGTGTTTGTAACTTTTTCAATACTTGCTCGTCCCTTTGTTTACTTAAAAATGCTGTTCAAAAATTGAAGGGAAATAATTCACAAGTTCTCTCGCTTCCTTCAGCCATCAGTGATCCTTTCTACGTTCTCACCTATATTTCAATGGCTGCACTTGATTAACGTTAAGATAAGCATCACCTCCAAATTTCTAAAATAATATCTATTGTGCTATTGATCTACAATTGAACTAATTAGTTTATTAGGATAAGCTTATCCAAGGCAACAAACAAAACAGACCAAAAGCTACATCTATAAATCCGTAATTTTTTAGAGGTGGCTTCGCAAGGGGAGAAATTCTGACGGGTGGCTCCGGGGGCTCCGGCGATAACACACCTGTAGGGCCCCCACAACTTGAGAACCCCACATAAAGGAGGTCTTTTGCCCAGTTATCGAGGGCCCTACTTAAAAGGGGGGGGGCTGAAAACGTATCAGCACCCAAGACTTTTCGAGCCGAGACTGTAATTTACGCAATCCTACGGATGTTATCGAACATCATTTCCTCTTTCATTTTCTAGATTTACGATTTTATTTTCCTTGAAGTTAAAATATTTTCATTCAATCGTCTCACCCCGTCCAACGTTTTCACTCATGCGTTAAAGTCTCTAAGTCAGCAGAGAAGATTTCCCATCCTTCATTTCGCGGTTGTGCAATTTTACCTATTTGGAAGTCGGAATAGTTTTATCACGCGTTTCGCACCATCCAACTTACCTACTTTGCGTTGAAATCTCTCGAGTCAGAGAGCAGGGGGTCTCTTTCACATGATGATAATGTGGATGTAAGAATAAGTTTGTTCCTGACCGGATCTCTGAAAAGGGCCTCGTCTTTCGGAAGGAAATTTCTGGAATTGAACTTTGCACGAAAAATGATACCGGGAAGCGCCTGCAAAACTGTAGGTGTACTTCAAGCATTGGGCCGTCTCTCCGAGCTCGCAGCGCAGCGTAACCCCATTTCCAGTCTCGCTCTGCGCTCCTGACTTGTAAAACGCGCTAAGTTCCGAGACGCGTACGCTATTCGGAAATGCGTAGGGCAGCGCGCGTACACAACTTCGGAAGGTGTATGCAAAAATGGAGCGAATTTGGTCAAAACTTAATAAATTGTATATCATATCCATTATCAAGATTCTTCACCTTTCGCTGGCCAATGTGACGCGATAAGGCGTCTGAAATGGTTTTATTTCTGGATACAAGGGCGCAATTCGTCGTTTCCTGGACGAAGAAACGTAACTTCATTCCAAGGTTGCAAAATTAACTACAGCAATTCAATTTTTCACAAGAATGGACCTGTAAAAGTGTCCAAAATTTTTCTGATTTTTCCTCGAGGCCAGAGGAAAAATCAATGAAATTTTTTACTAGAAATGTCAAAGGTTCTTCCAATGAAAATGTAATTTTAAAGGAGAAATTTGGCAGCATGAAATGAGGGGCTTAAAAGACAAGGCGCACAAGTACAATTTCTGAAAAAATTGAGGTATTAATGATTTCAAGAAAGACTAGTCTGAAAAATTTGCTCTCAAATTCCAATTTTTAAGCATCAAAAAGTCAGTTAAAACTTTCTTTCCGCCATTAGGATCCATTTAATTTCGAAACTTCAAACACGTATTTCTCGAAACAGCAAAAACTACACTTATGCGCCAATGTCGTGTAAGCCCCTCAAATGTAGCTACGCTCTTTCGTTAGTGAAATGACGAATTTAACATACATATCAGCTTTTTATAGCACTTTTTAGCGCTCTACGACACCTAACCTCCACTGCCCCCGATCGAACCACAAAACACCTTAAAATTTCTGTCTCAATCCCATCCCTCCAACCTCTCATTGGGCGCCCTCTGCGCCTTCTCCCAGGAGACGAATGACGGATTTCTTCTCGAGTTGAATCCGGGTTTTAATGGAGCAGCTCCTCTGCGACGAAGCTGCGATGCCGACCTCTGGCACGAGTACAGGAATGAAGTTCTGCGTGGCGTCGCGTCGCGGGGGGCTCGGGGCTGGGCGCACGGCGAAAATGGTATGGGGTATCGAGCCATTGTTCAATATTCAATAGCTTGCGAGCGCTGCCGCTGCGTCGAGTCACAATCACCCGATCGAGGAGTTGGAGTCGCAAGCGGGTCCCTCTCGTTGTCGAGGAGCTTAAGGCTTAAGGCGCTCACAATCAGTGGTCAATGCTACTTCACTCGCAGCAAGCACTAAGCACACAATCCCGCTTTGTGCCCGGTCGGAGGAGCCAGCGAGAGGCGGACATGCGCAGCGCCTCGATAGCGATAATGGGACAATGCGCAGGCGCAGTCCAGATTCGCCCCAACCCTCACCTTCACCCTCCGTCTCGCGACTTTAGGCCGTATTGGAGCGGTGAATTTTATCAGCATGTACAGCGTGTGCCCCAGGAACCTCTAGAGCTTCACTGAAAAAAAATCTTGGTGTATTTACCAAGAAAAGGGGAAAATTACCAAGAATTCAGGGTTCTATTTGATCCCAGTTTTTTCTTGGTGAAATTACCATTTATGGAATTGGTAATTTTACCGAGAATCTCGGTAAAATTATTGACTTTCTCGGTAATTTTACTGGACCCCGGTAAAAACGCTAATATTTTTTATCGACAGTGGTAGAATTACCGAGATAAAATGGCAAAGTTACCGGGAATAGATTACCAATAAAAGTGGTATTCTTACCTGAAAAAACCAGTAAAAATACCAGTTTTTAGGTGAGCTTACCAGTCTGTCTTGGTAAAATTAAATCACCAATAATTGGTAAAAAAAGTGAGATGGTAAAAGTACCAACGGACCTTGGTAAAAACGATGAGAATTTGTTTTCAGTGATTCATTGAACCACAAGGCAAGATGCGGTTTGAAGCATTCTGATACAGGTTTCCGTACCAAAATTTCATGTAGAACAGGATTTGCGAAAAAAAATTACTGTAATAAGCTCTTAACTAAGATATTAACCATAGAGAAAAAAAGGAGGATTTTGCATCTTGAGGTTTGTTTACCCTATGACGTAGGTCGGTGCAACCTGGCCTGCGAAATCCGGAATTCGAAGTATGAAAAACGGACCATAATGTCCCATTTTTTTGCTTAAATTAACTCATGATATAATTTCAAGCACTTTTGATAGAATGACTTTTTTCCATAAATTACACCATTTCCGAGAAAATCGATGATAAACGTCACCGTACCGACCTACGTCATTAAAAAAATTCCAAGATGCCCGAAATGCGAACACCCCCTTTTTTGCTCTATGGATATTAACAAGAAAAGAAAACACTTGGAAACGCGGCCCGAACTATATGTAACAAGGTGGTGAAATAGTGCTGGATCCAAATTTTTGCGGGAAAAACAAGGCAATGGACCACTATATATACAAGGTACGAAATTCAGCATTCTGAAAGCTTCCTGAAGCTTCGTGTTATTCGTGAAATTTTGATTTAGAAACATAGTTTCTAAATCAAAATTTCACGAATAACACGACTCTTGCGACGAAAATTACTGAAATCGACTCCTAACCGAGATATTTAATGTTTCTTGACGCGTGAATTCAAACCTCCCGCTCCTGAAACGCAATGGTCCACGGTCCACGGGAGTCAAATCGCCCACTGAACGTTACCATGACAGTCTCTGCGATATGAAAATATGGCAACCAAATTTCCCGTAAAAATGAAGACGTTAATATCTTAGCCAGGAGTTATAATTTCAGTAATTTTGGATGCAAGAATTGTGTTCTACATGAAATTCTGGTCATTAAACATGTATTGCAATGCTTAAATTCGTACTTTGTCTAGTGGCGGTCCATTAACAACATAGAATGAAAACATGCCCATCTGCACGGCGCCCTGGTAAAAATTGGCGATAAGAGCTGCGTTTCAAAATACCATAGGAATTCTTATAGCCGGCTAAAGAAGGCTACAGAAAATCATATAGCTGGCTGTAGAATGCGAAGGAAATCATACGGCCGGGCTATACGAAGCGATAAAACATTATGCAGCCGGTCTATAGTTCCTATCGCCGGACTTTACACTTTATCGCCTGGCTGTTGCTTTTTCGCCATCGATTATAAAAGGCTATAAGATATTCTGTAGAAATTCTGTTGGAAATCATTAAGTTTGATACGGAACCACGTTAATATTTACAAAACACACACTATATTTTCCTTTAATACATATTTTTTTTCATCAATCAAAATGAGAATAATCCCTACAGGATGTGCAAACATTTCAAAATCATGAGTTGAATAACGCTGACTCCGCCAGATTAAATATTAGAGCCTACTGCCTAACACAAAGCGGAGCGGCGACACTCTGGCGCCTACAAACCTAACAGGGATACTTCACGCATTGCGCAACGCGTGAAGTATCCCTGTTAGGTTTGTAGGCGCCAATGCGTGTTTCGCGCTGGCTGCCCGCCTGCCGCGCCGCAGCGTGCCACGGCGCTTGAAGCAACTATTTCACACCAGAGGTATTGCACAGCATCATACGAAACTGAAGGCGCTCTGATATATTAGTAATGGCAGGCATCCATCAAAAGTACGGAGCTTTCCTTGCAAAATAAATCAAGATACTACGGCCCAAAAAGAGAGCAGTATTCCAAAAACTCACTAAGTCCTAGCATCCGTAATTAGTAACATTTAGCATAAACTTTATCGCCTGGCTGTTGCTTAATCACCATCGGCTATAAAAGGCTATAAGAAATTGTGTAGCCGGCTATAGAAGCTATTGGAAATCTTACAGCCGGCTGTAGGTCTATGGTGTTTTGGAACACAGATTCTACTGCCAATTTTTACCAGGGCGTTCGTGGGTTGTTCCTGAGATTAAAGTCTGACCGAGCAATAGAAAACGTGTGCAAAATCTGTTGGACGTATTTATGCTAAAATTAACTATGTTGCACGCAAACCCTACACACATAGTTAGTTTTAGCATAAATACGTCCTCTTAGCCATGAGGCACTGAAAAATTAACATATTTTGACAAGTTTTTCCTAAACTCAAACATCCTTAACTTTACCCCATTTTTGAAACTTCCTTAAAGGGCTCAGAGCTTTATACGACGTCGCAACTAATCTTTGGCTGCCGACGCGACATACAGCTCTCTAACGTACGCAAGCCAGCGACGAGACGTGATTGATCGATGATCGATTATCGATATTTCTTCATTTGAAGCTATGGTAAACAATTGAATATTAAAGTGTTCATTATCGATCCTTGTCCATAGGTTTTAAATGACAGATCAATCGATATAACGCAAAGTACGCCACGCCACCGACGCAAGTGCAGAATGCTCCAAACCTCCGACCGTATTTTCGATTCAATCTTCGAGGGCGAAATCTGAGGAGGAGAACAAATTTAAAAATGAAGTAGGGGGCGGAGCGACTGGAGTGAAAAGAAAGCTGGGTGAGGAAATTTTTGCGAATGGGAATGGATGGTTCCGCGCTGTCTGCCGAACACATGGAGTCAGTTTCAACATCTACGATTCGCAAGGATCTCGAATTGGGTGAGAAGATGAACGAAAAAGTGCTTTAAGAAAAAAAGAAGGGGAAAAAACCTTCGATTTGCAAGGATGTGAATTTGTAGAAGGTCCTGGGGCCCTTTCATCCTTCACAGGGTCGGATACGCCCATGTTTGTGCTGAAAAAATAGCATGAATATATGGCATTCTCAGCTTTTTAACTTGTTAATTTGAAGTGAAGGACCACTGACTAACGGATTCTAAATTGTTTTTATTGTGTCATAAATATTTTACCCTCTATAGCTCTCTATTGTCTCTAGTTGACGCATCAGGAAATGAAGATTGATGAGGAAGGAGTCAACTTTTTATGCTGAGAAAGAATTTCGGGTATATACGATTATTCCAAAAGCAACTTACATGCACTCGACCCCCCCCCCTCCCCCCCTTGTGACCATGCAAAATTATTCATTCTGCCATAAAATCAGGGAATTTGCGCGGCACGTGTGATTTGCGTCTGAAAAAAGGATCCATCTTGGTTTGTTTGGCAGTTTTTGAACAGAATTGTGCGTTTTGTTTTTTCATTCTCAACTAAGAAAATTGCACATGTTCCTGCATACTTTCCTTACTTTTTCTTAACTATCCTCAAGCTATGTGTTCTAAGTCCCCTGTTTTGGGGTGTGAATAGCTCGACTTAGATCCCCCATACTAACCAGGGTGGTATTAAACGTATGAAAGATTGGACATTTCCGTGAAATATTTCATGATTTTTCACGAAGCTGTAAAATATTCCATGAAATTTCACGAGGCTGTGAAATATTTCATGAAATTTCACGAGGCTGTGAAATATTTCATACTTTTCAAGGGCTAGAGTAGGTATGCAACCGCACTCGAATGCACAAAAATAAAAGAAAGTCACAATTTTTACATTTTGCGAAACATGAAAATAAGGAACCGGTTTTTTCAATATCTTTAAATTTTTTTTTTTGAAATTTCATGAAATATTTCACGTGTAATTTCAAGACTTTATTTTTCATGAAATTTTGAGACCCTGATACATCTCTGAGCGTTTTTAGAGTCATGTACATACGCATGAGTTTTAATGAGAGGATCTACTAAAATGTATTCCTCTGCTCAGCTAAAACTCAATATATTATCTAAAATTGCGGGACATAATAAAGGAGGGGGAGAAATGGGGAGGAGGGACTGACTTGAAGGGAATCATTCAAAGATGTAGGTGACTACATCCTACATCTACTAGATAGTAGGTGCCCCTCCCACTTCCCTCTCTCCCTTTCCTGCAGAATCTCGATTCAAAATTACATTCCACTCCCTCAAATGCGTCATTGGGTCATAGGATAAGTCTTCATCGCTAATTATTCATTCGTCCCTTTTGCGCTATTTCTTTTTTGGGCGCTTCAACGACCTAATTTGTACACACATGTTGGATTTTTTTGTTTTTGTAGAATGTTTAATGACGGCAAAGAGCCAATGTGCGTATTAGATGTTCCCGTCGCGACCGCGACTGCCCCCCCCCCCCTNNCCCCCACTTCATGCGGGTTGCGGACGAGAAAATGGGACTCTTCTCACTCTCACAGCTTTACAGCTCCAGTTCCCACGAATTTCCCCTACGCTCGGGACATCGGCAGTATGGGGCCATGGGGCCTCTTCTGACTGCCTAGAGCTGAAATACTTGTGACCAAAATAATAATAATACCGATGATGTGAGAACTAATTCAAACTGACATAAATTATCAAATTGATGAAGGGTGGGCGGGGAATAAGTGTCGCTTATTTCGTAGAGAGCCATTTTCCTCGGACTGAACCATTTCGTTTCGGCAAAAAGTGGTAACTTCAAACCCTTGGGAGTAACTTTTGATAATTGTCCGAACTTATAATTGACTCTGATGATCGTGGGATTTTTTTTCATTTTTTGAAAAAAAAAATGGGGAAGCGCGAATGATTAACTTATGCGCTTACGATTGGTGGGACAAAAGACAACATATTTTCATCCACCGCCATTTTGAACACAAATTATTTATTTTTTCGATGAGAAAAATATCGTGAGCCTCCTTCGTATCAATTATGCGAGAAAGAAACACTTCCTGATAGCTTCATTGTAAATAAGGCACGATTTTTGGACTCGGTTTTTGTCTTTTACTCAGCCATCATTTTGAAAATAACCTCCAGGCAAGACCCTTGTAACAAGAGCGGAATACATAACACGATGATTAAAGAGTGTAACCACGTATCTCCGTTTACAACGTCGCAGAACTCCTTTCGTACTTTAGTTTTTCTTTGAAAAACAAGTATACGTAATTCTTTTGAAATTTCCTTGATTTTTCTTCTTTATTGGCAGGATATTCTGTTTGAATTTCAGGCTTTATGGCTGGCTTGTTTCTCTTCGAAAATTAAACAGGACCGGAAATTTTGAAACACTGCAACAGAGGTTTTGCATTTTGACTAGCATTACCCTTTGACCTTTATTTTGACATACCCTTATCGATGCTGGACATTAATAATTGTGTTACTAAGTTTAATACTCAGGCCCGCCACAAGGGGGGGGGGATACTGGGTCCCTGGTACCGGGGCCCGGGTCCCGGAGGGGGCCCGTGTTACCCGTGAAAAACCACTACGAATTCACATGCAACCCTTGTTTCGTAAGAAAAAGTGAAAAATTTACCCTACAAATTTCGCAAAAGGTGAATAGATTTTCAGAAACACGCTGGGACACTGTAGAATTCTTCTTAAATATTCAAAGAAGTATACTTCTTGGAAAATGTCTATCTATTTTCAAGATTTTCAGTACAGAGGGATATTTTTAGTAACTGCGTTTCATTTTCTTCCGTCGTCAGATGCTAAGAGTCTCCAGTCTGCGGGCATCCTCGACTTCAATGGCTCATGGCTCAACTCCCTTACCATAGACAAACGAAGGGAGAGTCCAGGGGGGCCTGGCCCTCTTAGAACTGAAAATAGTATCATATGCCCCCCCCAAAAAAAAATAAAACTTTTCCAGATGTTTTGAATGCAACAATTTGCAAGTATTTTGTGCTGAAAGTATTAAAAAAAAACATAATTATTCCGCAGAAATTGATGGAAAAATTCTTTACGGAAGCTTCACAATGCGTCCGATTAGTCGTATAAATTCTAAAATTTCTCGGGGGATGCCCCTCGGACCCCCCCCCTCCGTGCTTGGGGCCCGGAACTTAAAACTGGCACCAGGGCTCGAGATGGGATGAAGCGAGCCTGCATGGAGGCTATCTCCATTTAAATCTTCCGTCACATTCTTACGGCGCAATGATACAACTATTTGAACTCTCCGGAAAGTTTGATGTATCACGCCGCATTTGAAGGCGTTTTCAAAACAGCCAAGTTCCGTTATCGGAATTATCGTTTTGCATAGTTCATATTATTTTGTTTCCATTTCTAACCTCTTGTTTAATTATAATCCTCCTGTAAAAACCACCCATTTGCTAAATACAATTCTAGCTGAAGCGCACTTAAGCGCATTCATGACTGCAAAAATGTTAACGGAAATCGAAAAGGCCAGCGTGCATGACGGCTATTTCAATTGTAGTCTTCCGTCGCATTTCTAAGGCGCAATGATACAACTATTTGAACTCTCCGGAATGCGTGAGGTATCACGCCGCATTTGAAGGCGTTTTCAAAACAGCCAAGTTCCGTTATCGGAATTATCGTTTTGCATAGTTCATATTATTTTGTTTCCATTTCTATCCACTTGTTTAATTATAATCCTCCTGTAAAAACCACCCATTTGCTAAATACAATTCTAGCTGAAGCGCACTTAAGCGCATTCATGACTGCAAAAATGTTACGGAAATCGAAAAAGCCAGCGTGCATGAAGGCTATATCTCAATTGTAATCTTCCGTTGTATTTCTAAGGCGCAATGATACAACTATTTGAACTCTCCGGAATACGTGAGGTATCACGCCGCATTTGAAGGCGTTTTCAAAACAGCCGAGTCCCGATACCGGGATTATCGTTTTGCATGGTTCATATTCTTTTGTTATATTATATTCCGTACCACTCGTTTATTTTTAATCCTCCTATAAAAATTACCCATTTGCTATGTACAATTCTAGCTGGAGCGCACTTCAGCTATGCATTCACCACTGCAAAAATTTCAGAGGAAATCGACAAGCCCATCGTGCATGGAGGCTATCTCCATTTAAATCTTCCGTCACATTCTTACGGCGCAATAATACAACTGTTTGAACTCTCTGGAATGCGTGAGGTATCACGCCGCATTTGAAGGCGTTTTCAAAACACCCAAGTTCCGATACCCGGATTATCGTTTTGCATAGTTCGTAGTATTTTGTTTTCATTTCTAACCACTTGTTTATTTATAATCCTCCTATAAAAATTACCCATTTGCTATGTACAATTCTAGCTGTAGCGCACTTCAGCAATGCATTCACCACTGCAAAATTGTCAAAGGTAATCGACAAGCCCAGCGTGCATGAATAATACTGCCGTGCTAAGGAAAACGCTGTATGAACCTTCAGATGTTTCCAAATTTCCTTTGATAAAACACAAATTTCCTGGTAAACTTATGAATTTTTCAGATGATTTTGTTTTGCGATTTCACCTGAAGCTCCTGAAAATTTCAAAGAAAAATATTTCTAACTTTCCTTACCGATAAGCATTTTATCGAAGGAAATTTGGCAACTCCCGAATGTTTATTCGGCGTTCTTCCTTAGCACGGCAGATTAGGCCACGAATAAACTCGCTGCAGGAAAAATGATCAAGAGACCCGATAGAACCAATAGCAGCACTTAACTTCATTCTACTCTAATCCGAAGAAAAAAATTAGGGGTGAATCAATTTGACGCATTTATACAACCCGAATTCGTAATTTCAAAGCAAAGCGCACAGTGTTAATATGCACCTCTTAATATCTCATACCAAAGAATTGACATGTACCGCGCAAGTAGGTACCATGTATCGACTAATACTCTCTGAACTAGGTATTCCAGTCGTCCTCGTACAACTTTATATTGGCAATACTGCACCAGACTCACCTTAGTAGTGCAATGTGAGTCGAAAGAATGTATGGAAGGAATGCAGGAGTGATCCAAAGCAATATCCAGTCTCGTGCTCTCCTTAACTGTAAGGACAACCTCCCCCCTCCCCCATCCCTGCCCCCTAACCCCCCTACATGATCCGCAGGATCAAACGATTGTGACTTTTGGTAAGCTCTCGAGTCTCACAATTAAATTCCACTGACGTCAAATTACTCACTTAATCAGCTCATACACGAGTTCGATTACGAAGAGACAATTCAGGAGCTTCACTAACGTTCCGCGCGCCATTACGGCAACTACGATTTTACGCCATGCCGCAAGATTTGTCTCCAATTAACAGCGACCATACTTCAAATTTCACTGCTTGATTTTACGATTCTCCCGACAACATAGCGTTACATTGTCGGCAACCCTTGATTTTTGAGTTGACTGAAATTTGTCATTTTATTATTATGTAGATTTAATTTCAACTGAAACGTCCATAATCATTTAACTTTTAGAACGTTTTGTCCTAAAAGAACGGACATCACCTTTAGTCTCGCACTCTTCAGTGCACGAAAACCCTTAGCCTGAAAATCGCCTTTTTTAGATTAGCTTCCGTTAGCCTCTGTTAGCTTTATTTATCATTTTTGTAAATTATGAACAAAAATAAAGAAATTTATGATGAGGCTTTTTCTAGGTTTAAGTCGTACGGGGAGTTATCGTTTGGGGTTCTTACGGATGGGCTTCAAATTGTAGTCCTAAGTTGCAAAATGTAGTCCAACTAACCACGTGAGTATTTTCAGGCTCTGAAAGATGGCTTACAGGCTGCAAAAGCTCCAAGCAATTAATATTATCTTGACATTGCTTACACAACAGGCCTCGGTGTTCGATGTGACATCTTTAAATCAATAATTTTTCTCCGCATACTAAAAATATAAGACCCGAATTTGGCAACTATGCTAACCGAGGTGGGCGAACGTGGTCCGAGCGTTTAATGCAATCGAGCTCCGTTTATGGCGTTTGATGGACGGTGGATCATCGGTGCATCAGTGGCTGTCAGTTCATTTAATGGATCCAATGAATCGGGACGTCTTCGGAATGGTAAAACAACACGGGAGCCAGGCTAGCCAAATCGCTCAAATTCCTCAGGGTTTCTCACCGCACTCTGATAAAAATGGACCGATGGCATGCCGTATGTTAGTGTAACGTTAACATGGTTTTACTGATGTCATTTCATCACCTTCCGGCCAAAGTATCACAAGCGCCGTGTGACGTTTCAAAGTTTCCGCCGCCATTTTATTTTTTTACAGAGAAATTGTTCAACAAAGCTGTTCGAAAATTTCACTGATTTTTTTTTAGTGTTTTCACTCAAATTTAGTAAAATTTTCAAACAGATTAAGCCAACAATTGCTCTGTAAAAAGTGTGTGTGGCTCTGTGTCTGGACAGTCAGAACGCCTTCACTTTTGTGCATATGCGACACGAACATCCAGGAGGCCCGAATAGTTGCATCCAGGAGTTAAAGTGAAATATGTATAATGTTCGTCGCATCCGACACAAGCTAAGGGCGTTTTGCTTGTTTTCCTTGCATTGTGAATTAAGTCCAGCGTTTCCTATTGTGCCAATTAGGTGAACCACTGTCTACCACTGTCTGAACTTCTATCGCAATACTACCAATGTTCCGAATAATGCTTTGATTGTCTCAATATAAAACGAAGTTGCCGTCCTAAGAATATGTGGGCTGCGGCACCTACTTTCTCAGCCGGCCGATTATTGAAATTGATAAACAAAGCTATAGATAAAGAAGACAAAAGGGATATGGAGGGCTCCTATTGGTGGAATCAGGGCTTCTCAAAATTATTCCCATGATACAAATGTGCCTCCCCGTATCTTAGGACGGATCAGAGGTGCTTAGGTCTTCGGCCGGTGTCGGTCGACCGTAGTCTCAAATAAAACAAAGACAACAACAAGTTAAGACAAAAAGACATTTTTATTTCAGGAATAATTATGTACTTATTTTACCTCCTCAATGTATAGAGGTAGTATGTGTTTTAAATTATGATAAAATGTTTATCTTAACATAGTTAAGTTAATCTTACAATAAAATTAAGCTTTAAAAGACATGGTTATATGTCTAGAGGTGTATCTTGTACAATATTTTAATATGTGCAAATAATTATAATAAAAAAAAAAAAATTGGTGGAAGCGGGTGGTTGCGATGGACAAAGGAGGTAGGTAATGTAGACAAACTAAATGCAACCGACAAGAGACCCGACAATTCGTCTATTATTTTCAGTCTGTAAAGACCACCAGTTTCCTTCAATGGGATCGCTCCATATACTCCCTATGTCTTCTTTGTCTATAGCTTTGTCTATCAATTTCAATAATCGGCCCGCTGATCCAATCAAGAATAACGATACGGCAAAGTCGTTTCATGGTCACTTTAGGAAAAATTCGAACGCGCATCGTCTCGCGTTCTTGGGCATTGAGTTCTCTTCAATATTTTTAAGGGTGAAATATCGAGCTGAAAATATGAAATTTTCAGTTTGAGCTCGGCTCAATTACCTCTGTCTATTTCTAAAAATACACGTTTAAAAAAAAATCGATGAATTGGATAAAACGAGAGAAAATCACTGTCATTGATGTGTCGATGAGTCACAGCACCAGAGCGAGCGCAGAATATACTTTCTCAGCTCGTCGGCGCAGACGAACCGTCGTCGCCGCGGCGCACAATGGGTCTACCCAATGGGGGAGGTCGGACAAAATTTAGAAACGTTAAACGCTTATGACTCAGTTTGTACAAAACTTTGATGTTCTCAAAGTGGTTCCATCGGTTTCCTCGTGAAATTTTCTTTTAGAATCACCCTTTAAAATTTAAAATGTGACAAAATTAGCATTAAAATTTTCATGTTTTAATCATAAATGTCATTTTCGGCTTCTCTAATTGACTCGATCCACTGTGCGGCGCAGCGGTGCCGAGCATGATAAGCGTTCTGCCGTGTGCATTTGCTTTAATTCGTTAATTTTTTCGTTTAAAAAAAGGTAAACTTTAAACAATTTCCGGGGCAAAGATCCCGGTCTCCTCGCTCCCAGCAAAAGTTCCCCTCACCACAGTCACGTTTCGCACAAGTTTGGAAAAGGTGGAAATTTTTCCGTCACACCCAGCGGCAAACACATAAATCCAATCACGCAATGTACTTATCGTTGGAAAATATTTCGACGCTTATACTCCTCAGCAGACAGGGCTTTCCTATGAATTAATTAATTTTTCTTTTCGGCCTCAGTCTCCTTATAAATTGTACGTATTTCTACCAAACAGATCTATGTGTAAGTGAGAAATATGGGGTATGCTCGTTAGTTCTCTTTGCGTAAGAGTGAATGGGAATAATAAAGCGCCAGTGACGTCAGTGGCAATGATCGAGCTGGGGAGCGAGGAGCGCGATCTTTGTCTGGGTGCTTTAACTCATGAGCCTTGTTCACAACGCTCTTATGCCATGCCCGCGGCTCATGAGTTCCGCATTCAGTTGGCACATAGGTCTGTTTGATAGAATGCAATATCCCGCTTTTCCAATTCTTCAAAAGGAACCACGCCCACTTTTACATTGTTTCTGATACAGATTTATAGAGCACACCCCATATTTCTCACCTCCACATAGGTCTGTTTGGTAGAAATACGTCCAATTGCAGTTCAAAATATAGTAACATTTTTAAATCTTTAGATATTTCTCCAGTTCAAAGTTTACACTGGCTGATCTTGTAAAGATCGAGGCCCAAAGTGAGGATCGATCAGTGGCGCACAGTGGATCGAGTCAATAGGAGAGGTCGGACAAAATTTGGAAACTTTAAAAACTCAACTCCGTTCATACAAAACCTTGAGGTTCTAAAAGTGGTTCCATCAGTTTCCTCGTAAAATTTTCTTGTAGAAACACCCTTTCAAATTTAAAATTTGACGAAATAAACATCAACGTTTCCAGTTTTAGTAAATCATTTCATGTCCGACCTCTCTAATAGAGATGTTGCATGTGTGAGGAATTTGCGATTTGACCATTGATTCTAATGTAGGTAAAAGTTTGCGAGAAACACGATGGTGCCACTGGATTTCTCTGAAATTAACTCCCAAGCTCAAAAAAAGCTCTCAAGTTGAGGCCAAAATGGAGGGGATATCCCACGCTAGCTTGAGAGTCCACTTCTACATCAAGACAAACTCTCCATGCAAAGATAGGGAGGAAATACATTAGCAAGGTTGTCGCGTTTTCAGTTTTAGAGTCCCCAAATAAAGTGGCATCCCTGTCAATGTATTTGCTCCCTATCTTTGCATGGAGAGTTTGTCTTGCTGTAGAGGTGGACTCTCAGGATAGCGTGGGATATCCCCTCCATTTTGGCCTCAACTCAAGAGCTTTTTTTGAGCTTGGGAGTTGATTTCAGAGAAACCAGTGGCACCATCGTGTTTCTCGCGAACTTTTACATAAGAATCTGTAGTCAAATCGCAAATCCCTCACACATGCAACATCACCATTGACTCGATCCACTGTGTGACGTGGGATGAGGGCATGTGCCTCCTGAGTCCTGATCGACCAAAGGTGTAGAGGTCGGAGCCCGG
>NW_017565251.1:348704-404733 GCF_001854935.1 Bemisia tabaci
CTACTCATTTGCGTGCGTGTCAACTCAATTATTCCTCGATGCCACCTTCAGCTCAGGGATTTCTCAAGAAAGCCCGATCATATTTGAGGAGCTTGGAGGACAAGGCGCATAAGTTCAGTTTTTGAAAAAAGTTAGATATTAATTAAATCGGGACGTGCAAAAACCGCTCAAGTCCATTATACCAGTCTTCGGTTTTTTTGAGTTGATAATACTTTTCGAAGTTGGATCCGACCACAAAAATGGCGTTGATACCCGTCTCCGGGTTATCTTAATTCCTAAACAAGTCCTCTCATCACTTTAATGGTTGTATCGACTCTTTAGAAGTATTATCAACTAAAAAAACTGAAGACTGGAAAAATGGACATTAGCGGTTTTCGCACATCCCGATTTAATTATTCCACGTGAAACTAGTCCTAGCAGTGCATATTCTGTAAAAAAAATTGCTCCCGAGTTCCAATGTTTAAACATCAAAAAGTCAGTTCGAACTCTCTTTCCGCCGAAAGGACCCTTGCATTTTCGAAACTTCAAACACGTATTTCTCGAAATAGTAAAAACCTAATTTATGCGCCTTGTTCTTCAAGCCCCTAATTTTTTCTTACATACAATTTTGTGAAAAACCAAGAAGCTCCTTGAAAAGTTAAAAAAACTCATTTTGAAAGGGAGGAGAAACTAATCAAAATCCGGAAATCGACGCAGAGAGCAGGGCCGGATTCAGGGGGTAGCCGCATGGGCTGCGGCCCACGGCGGCAAATTTTACAATTTTTTTTAAATGAAGGTATAAAAAAAAAATCGGATCCAGAAAAAAAATACAAACGAGAAAAGGCGACAAAATCTCTCATTTCCTGAGAGTATGGTAATTTCTAATTTTGTTGTCTTTCGGTGATATAGTCAATTTAAGAGAGAAATCAAACACGCAATTTGGCCTGGAACGGCGCGGCGCAGAGAGCAATGATGATGAAGGGTTTGAGATGAAAAGGAGAAGCCCTCGGCGCGGCGGTCGGCATGTAACACATATTAGCGCCTACATAACTGCACGAATACTTCACGCATTGCGTCAAAGACAGTGCGGTCAGCAGCGATCGGCGTGAGACGCATAGCGCCTACAAGACTGCAGGAATACTTCACGCATTGCGTCGAACACACCAGTGCGGTCAGCAGCGCGCAGCGGTTGACGTGAAACGCATAGCGCCTACAAGACTGTAGGAATACTTCACGCATTGCGCCAAACACTATGCGGGCAGCGCAACACGGCGTGCGGCGCGACGGTGCGGTGGCGGCGGAAGTTAAGATTATTGAACCACATTTATGTTTGTTCTTTCATATAAATGGAAGGCCTGTTTACACAGAGATAGGTTTACGGAACTTACTTTCGCGCAAAGTTTCGTGAACTTTTGGTAGTATTGTTGACAGGGCTTTCACAAAAAATGTGTCCAACATGAGTAAACACGTCTTATGCACCCCTCCCCCTCTTCGTTTTTATTGATGTTTCAAAACGAATAAGAAGGGAGAGGCAAAATACAGGCGGCCCATGGGCGGCAAGTAGGTAAATCCGTCCCTGGCAGAGAGGCGATGCCAGAAGATGAGTTCAGCCGATTGGCAAACGCCGTTTCCCTCGCTTGTCCCTCGCCAAAAATATTGTTTCAAACGGGTACCGTTTTTGGCATTTCCGTACGTCGATTCAATCAAATGAGATCACAATGATCAAAATAGTTCATTGAATGATGTTGATTTTCTGTTGCATTCACAATTTAATAATTTATATTCGTAATAATTAAGGGACTTGGAGGACAATTGGGATAACTATTCGCGCGCATTATTAACTATTTGTTGCATATGCGGCGAAATGAAAGGCGAACTTCAAAAGGAAGATTTCCGTCCGTGCTCAATGGACGGAGCTATGCTGCGCGTTTATTTGTTCACGGCGCCTCAAGCAACTATTTCGACCCAGAAGCGTCGCACAGTATCAAATGAAATTGAAGGCGCAACAGCGTATCTCGGGTGACTCCCGTTTTGTTGGCATTGTTCAACGTGCATGTGATGCTTGAAGAGTCTTTCAATGACGAAGCATGGAAATCACTGTGGGGTGCGCCCCCTGGCCACTCCGCGGCCCAACCTCCAAGATGCTCTTCGCGTCGCAGTGCCACACATTCCTTTTCACGAAAAGAATAAAAATGACGGGAAAAATTAAGACTATTATGTGATAATCATTGAATGCTATTTATTTTTAGTTGTCTTTATAATTGGGCACTTGATATAAGTATGAGTTTGATAATTTGAGTTATCAATGCTTAAGTATATTGTCCTGTGAGGAACGTTTTAATATTAATTATTAATATTAAGCGTAGGTTTTTCCTTTTGATTCAAATACGTTCGAATATTCAAAGCGGCGACAAAAGATCGCATTACCGACGAATTAAGGAAACATAGGTTGTAAGCCGTTCTTCTTCAGCACGGCAGAGCACTGCCGCGCTAAGGAAAAACGTCGTATGAGCCTTCAGGTGTTGCCAAATTTCCCCTGATAAATCACCGATTTTCAGGAAATTTTTTGAATATTTTCCTGCCAATTTCTTAGATATTTTTGTTTGTAATTTGATACAAAACTTCTGAAAATTTCAAGGAAATATGTTCACAATTTTTCTCCAAAATAAACATTTCATTGAAGGAAATTTGGCAACTCTCGAGTGTTCATACGGCGTTCTTCCTTAGCACGGCAGAGTAGACACCCGGCATGTTATTCTACCGACCTCACGGATCGGACTTTTCCGGGGACCGAACTGCGGCATTAGGATGACGACGCAACGCGTGCCATCGCGTCCTTCCATCAACTATGAGCGTGATGGTTACGCGATGGGTGCATCGAGGTAGGTGATGTCTACCCCATTATCATGGTTCCCTCAAACAAAAGCTCGCCGTTGATCAAACAACACGTCCCGCCGACTAATCCGTCACCCTTGCAGCGCCCCCTCGCGCCCCACCCGAACTTATACTTATTCCAGCACGCTACTCCTGGTTCCTCTGACGTAGAGCGTAACTCAATGCCCACGTGATTCCTGATCTCCGTTTGACTCCGTGTTTATCGGGGCTCATGTGTGAATAGGGATATCGACGGTGAAAGTCTGCAATCACATAACTCGTTTGCGGTGTCTGAAAATCTCCGCCTCTACGTCATTTTTTTTAAAGGAGAACAAATTGACATTATTTCTTGAAGTTTTTGCAGAATTTTCTTCGCATTGAGAAGAAAAATCATGACAGTTTTAAAGAATTGCCGTTCAGTAGTTTTCCATTTAAAGAATAGAGTATGACAGGAAGTCTGCGACGTCGCAAACCGAGTTATGTGATTGCCGACTTTCACCGTCGATATGCCCTTAATTCAGAGGGCGACGTATTTGGGTTTAGTGCTTAGGCAGGGTACCTATTACCCGAGTAGCACAGATTTCAATAAGTAGCAAGTACATTGTAAAAATATTGCAATTCCTCAATCGCCGGATTTACCTACTTGCCGCCCATGGACCGCCTGTATTTTGCCGCCCTCTTCTCATTCATTTTGAAACATCAATAAAAACCATCAAGTGAACGTGCCGGAGGGAGAAGGGTGCACAAGACGCATTCACTCGTGTGGACACATTTTTTGCATAAGCCCTGTCAACACGACTAGCAAAAGTTCACGGAACTTCGCGCGAAAGTTCAGTTCCGTAAACCTATCTCTGTGGGGACAAGGCCTTTCATTCGTAAGAAATGAACTAAAAAATTAAGAAAGAACAAACATAAATGTGGTTTAATAACTTTAACTTCCGCCGCCGTGCCGCGTTGACCACACTGTGTTTGGCGCAATGCGTGAAGTATTCATGTAGTCTTGTAGGCACTGTGCGTTTCACGCCGCGCCGACCGCTGTTGACCGTGCTGTGTTTGACGCAATGCGTGAAGTATTCATGCAGTCTCGTAGGCGCTAATATGTGTTACATATGCCGACCGCCGCGCCGCGTCGAGGGCTTCTCCTTTTCATCTAAAGTCCTCGTCATCATTTCTCTTTGCGCCGCGCAGCTTCAGGCCGATTTACGTGTTTGATTTCTCTCTTAACTCAACTAATTAAAGGTGCGCAGTCTTTTGTATCACCGAAATACGACAAAATTAGAAATTAACGAACTCTCAGGAAATGAGAGATTTTGTCACCTTTTCTTGATTGTAATTTTTTTCTGAATCCGATTTTTTTTGTACCTGCATTTAAAAAAATTGCAAAATTTGCCGCCCTCTAATTTTGCCGCCATGGGCCGCGGCCCATGTGGCCACCCCCTTAATCCGGCCCTGAATTCCACTGAGAGTTGAGTATGTTGCCTAGCTCCTATTTGAAGGGGCTCCTTTTATTAAACATTATTGCAATAAAATTGAAATTAGATGTAATTTTTCATTGCATTGCATATTGCCCATCTTTCTGACACATGGAGCTCATTTTGTTGGTAGATTAAAATCGGTAAAAATCGATTTTATTGAAATTAGAATTATATTGAAATTAAAAAAGCAATTTTCGTTGCACTGTGCTACTTAAGTAGGTAACTCTGTAAAATGGCCTATACCTTCACTTAAGGAAAGTATGAAGCATCGAAAATGGAAAAAACTCTATACACTCTTCATTGCATCTCAATATATGTACCTATGATGGAGTTGAAACATCGATGGTTTTCTTTCTTATCTGTTATTCTTTTTTTTTTAATATTTTTTCAGTGTGTTTTCCGAATGTAAACACTCTATTGAGGGCTCCCTTTTTTTTTTTAATAAGGTGCATCTCACCATCTGCACTTTTCCGAATGCTTCCAACAGTTGACGGAACTTTGGGATAAGTCGTCCCTTCCAACACAAAGCAACGTAACTCCAATCCGAGGTTGCAAAATTGACTCAAACTATTCAATGTTTTACTAGAATGTGCTTGCGCAATTTTTTCTCAAATTTTGTCTGATTTTTGCATGAGATCAGAAGAAAAATCAGGGAAATTTTCAGTTAGAAATGCCCGAGATTTTTCTCAGAAAAAATCAATTTACGATGGGAACTTTGACAACATTGGAATGTAATTTTTCTTTCGAGAGGGGAACGACGAAGTGTGCAAAGTCGGGTGGAGACCACTTCGTAGGAAAGTAACCCCCAAACAACGAAGGATAGTTTTTAGTCTAAAATAATAGAGGTTGGAAACTTAAGGCGAACATCTAATATTTTAGAGAGTTTTGAGACCACTACAAACGAGGTAAATCTGCAAATAATACTTTGTAAAAAAAAAACTTAGAATTAGGTGACTTTTAAAATAACGGAAACCGGGTAGAATTAGGTGAATAATTGTATAATCGTGCAAAATACTAGTAAACAATACTTTTTTTTAAAAAAACACATGAAAAAAGACATTAAAAAAACTTATCTGTACCTACCTATGCATTTTGCAGAAAAGCAAGCAATGTGGATACAAGAAAAGAGACTGGATTAATGCGAGACTTGAAGGCAATAGTACAAACAATAAAGAAGAATAATACGAAATACTGTAAACTCTCCCTGTGGACTACTTTTAAGTGGCAAGGTTAAATAAGTAGTGAAATATTACCCAATTCGAAGATTCTTTTATTATGAAAATCTTATGTATATTTGTGACCAGATTTATGAAAAGGGGCCTTATCTTTTGCGAGAGAATTTTCCTTAAACCTTGTTTTCTACAACCTACGAATTTTATTCTCAGAACTTCAGGACAAATGCCGCCTTCAATTTTTGAGGTTTTAGGGTCAGATTTGCGCCAAAATTTCCATATTTTCTTCCTATATGCATTTGCAAACAGCTTAGGGACAGTTTCTCCTTGAGGATAAGGCCCCTTTTTACAGATCTGGTCACATTTTTCTTCCACAAAGCAATACTCATTGAGTGGGGTGGCTGCCACCGGTAGAAAGAGGCATCCGATTAAAGCCAATTTTTAAATACTAAAGTGGTGGCTCAGTCATAGATTTTCGATAATTTCTAGAAGATTTTTTTGTCATATAAAAGTACTAAAAATTGTCAAAATATTAAAGATATGGTCTCCCATTCATTATGGATGGGCCTGAGAAAGGTAATGATGTTAAATGATCTAAATGCAATGTTAAAAAAGAGAGACCACTGCACGGTGAACACTAAGGCATAGTGAACAAATTGAAGCTAGGGCACCAACAGTCAAAACTTGTGTTCTTAAGTGGCGGTAGCCCTCTTTGTACATTTCATCTTGTGATTATCATTCAACCTGTTAAAGAAATGTAATAAAAGACACATTTTATAGAGCTTCAGCAATCCTTGTTGGGAGCCCCATTTTACCACCACTGCAAGAAATACCTACACTTAGAAATTGTTTAACCTGAGATATATATTTTTTTAAAAGTTCTCTTGATTTTTCTAAATTTTTTTATGATAGGTGGACCATTATAACCTACTGCAATCTTAAGATACTGACATATACGTGCTATTTCTTTGAAGAGTCTCTTATCAGTTAACTTCTTTAAAGATATCCAATAAATTAAAACGAAAAATCAGTGATCACTGTGCTAGGGTCCCCCCCCCAAAAAAAAACCAAAGAACTCGTTTTGTGTACAAAAAAGATCAGCTGTTCTTTGAAAATAGAAGTTTAGGACGTACTTTTTTTTTTGTCAAAGTAGCAAACAAAAACTACTAGATTAACTAATGAGTTAGTTAATTAACATGATATGGATGTAGTTTGCGAATCCTTGATTGCAGCAACTTAATTATAAATTTTTGAGCTTACTCTTTGACTGTAAAATTTAACAAAGCCTTAAAAATCCTCCGGGAAAGGCAATTACTAAATCAGAAATACTGCATAATTTCTAAAAGACTTGACTAAATGAAATACTTGAAGTTAATTTTAAAAATACTTCACAAATGACTACAATAATTGTGATTACTACATTCATTAACAAAACACCTACAAAAGATGGTAACAATTTGACTTGAAACAGAAATTAACATAAAAGTCTTTGGATTGAAAATTGAACTGGTATCAGCTCTGATGGAAATGACAAGAGGAGCCATAGATCTGCTCTTTTTTTCTAAATTTTTCCTCTTTTGATCTACGACCAATCGGTTGATAATTTTTTTCTTCTTCAATATGTATTTTTAACAACAAAAACAAGTCATAAAAAATCCAACGGTACTTCATATCATCCATGAAAAAAGGTCATATTTCAGCAAATTTTTTGAACCAGAGTAAGTCTTTTAATACAAAGAATCTAATCTAAGTTGCACTTGTAAGCTAATAATCTGATTGGTAAAAAATTAGAATTAGTTGCTTTGATAAAATTTGCACCAAAAGGAACAAAAGGGCAATACTTGTTTCAGGGACAAACATGTAAAAAACATTTACATTCACTATAAAAGTTTTCGGAGATGTTGGAGATATGTACTACAAGATCATCTGAATTCTTCCACTGGAAGGTTAAATTAAACTTAGCAAGTGAGTAAAGTTTTGACGCACACTGTAAATGTACGAATTTACTTTATGATGTGGTAAATTCTCTTTGAATGAGCTGTTTTGAAGGACAAAGTTACAAAAGTGACAGGCTTAACATCAAGCTTTTCTGCTAAATTTTAATCCATCTGAACTAAACAAATTAACCTTATGAGCTAAGACAAGGAGAAAAAAATTTACTTCCTTTTGGTATATTTATATAAAATCTTGAATACATATTTTTGTCTTTAATTTTAGCCCCCTATCCTTAATAGATTAAAACCTGCCATCATTCAGAGATCAGCTTTGAAAATACATGCCTTCAGGTTTGAGAAGTTCAGTGTATACTTCTGAACTTGTATTTTCAAACACATTAAAAATTTTGATTAAAAAAGGAAGCAAAGCATACAAGAAAAACTTAAGTTTTAAGGGTAGAATCAAAGTTGCAAACCTTTAGGAGGATTTGATTTGGAAACAGCGAGGGTTAATATTAATAGGAAAGACACTAAAAGGAAAATACAATATAGGAATACCGTTAAAGAGATAAAGCAAAACACATGGAGTATGAACACATTGTTCATCTGATGAGAAAAAAAAGAATTTGGTAAAACTTGGTGGTAATCATTCACTACAGTTACATAGACATGCATACATACATAATGGAAAAAATTCGTATTATTAACAAATTACAATATCACAACACACATACACACTATCATTTTTAAACCATTAATGATTCTCTCATACAAGAGTAGAGAGTAACGCACTTTCTGCTCAAATATGAAACATCTAACAGTTTTGATAGGTCAAAAAGGTAACAAAAACCAAACTTGGTTTTGAAGAGTGAAAAATATTTAAAACTAATTAATCTTGTATACATAAAATGGCATTCATGAAAAGACAAGAAAATTTGTGTGGATGGCTCCATTCATGGACTTCAGAAAAAAATTGAAAAAAATTACATAAAGACTTCATTTACATGCAAAACAATATTCTCCTCTGGTTATGGTGATTTTTGGGTGTAATGGACAACTAAAAAGGGTATGAATTCGAGCATTCTGATTCTCATTTCCTTTTCAAAATGTCCAATAAATTTCCATTTTTAAGTGTAGAACACAATTTCCGAAACAAAAATTACTTAAATTAACTCCTAGCCATGATATTAACATTTGTATTTGGCACTGGCGACGAAAAATTTGAATTTTCTGCTCACGAGAAAACCTAAGTGAGTGAATTAAACTACGAACTAACTGTTCTGGCAGGCAAAAACATGCAAAAACTTAGCTGAAGCGTCAATTTGAAGTTGCCAAATTTTCATACTGCATTGACTGTTCGTGTGAACATTTAGTGTGCGATTTAACTCCAGTAGATTATGGTTTTTTTATGAGCGGGACGTTTGAATTATGCATTAAAAAATTTTGATATTTTAGTTAGAGGCCGCTTTCAATAATTTTTACTGCAAAAATTCTGTTCTACAAGAAATAGCCGAGAGAAAACATAAATTACAATGCTTGAATGCATTTTGTGTCTAAAAGTTCGTTGCAGAATTTGCCTGGAAAAATCAGTTCCTATTAGATCATTAATGAGTTGGAGGTATTTTTCCTTCCACATTGAATCGGTACAAGAGACTCATTGGGCACAAACCTCCCATATGCCATTTGAATTCATAGCAATGTTGAAGCACTTTGAAAAGTTCTGCACATAGATAATCAGAGAACATTATGCTCTACACTTGCACAAATAAATGAAGTCTTTTGAATTCAACAAGCTAAGAAAATATCAAGTATCATAAATTTCTTTTGCTTCAGAGAAGAAAAAGACCGACCCTTATCAAGTTGAACCTGAGGAAAAGAAGTTATTATTTTTATTCCTCCACGAAATTTAATGGGAGAGATTAGTATTTACACCTGTTTTTATGAACTAGATACTATTCTTCTGACTTTAATTTTTTAGAGTAGAAAATATGACTAGTAGGTGATCTAAAACTACTCTTGACTCTCCGTAATATACGTTCCTTCTTTTTAACAGAAATCAGTCACATTATCATACAAAAAGAGGTTATTACGATGTCCACTTATAGACTTATGATCAAATGGCAGTTTGCTAATTTTAAGTTTCCTTCGTACTAGGTTTTAAATATCATATAACAAACACCGTATGATTTCATTAACGTAGATGTAGTAAGGTCAGTCATACTTGCTTACCTTAGTTACATCTGTGGGTTCAAAATTAACTCCTAAAATACTGGAATATTATTTCTGTGAAATTGCACCTACAAGAAAAACATAGCTTCTTCGAAACAAGGAGAAACTTTAATGCATCTGTGATGATCAATCAAAGAATAATCAGACAATCAGCATGATGATTGAACGACTAATTCAACCATAACATTTTGTTTGCTGGTTTGAGACCGAAACAAGTAGCAAAAATAAATAAAACTTAGATCATTTAGACTATGTGCAATTCACACACATATATATATGAGGAAAGATCTGTAAAAGAGACAAATGTTAATGTCTGTCATTTTAAATGATTAAGATTTGTTTGTTTGTTTATTTTCTTTTTAAAAAACATTGAGCCATTGGGAGTGCGTACCCCAAGTTTCCAACTAGGAGCTCAATTGAACATATTTAAATCAAAAGGAGCTACATAACTCAATTGTGACAATGGCCCTGTCATACATGTATTCTTGTACTAGCTTACTTGGGGGACCAAGTAAGCTGATTGTGAGCATTATTAGAATGCAAAGTTTAGAAAATTTCGGGAGCAATTTTCTCACATTTCATAAACTTAACATCTGTCTCTTTTACAGGTAACCCTTAAAGAGCACTACTGGTAAAAGACTTTTGTACTATGAGTACAAAAAAGTCAAATTGGAATATGTTATTAAATAATTGGTAATGGGCTTTGATGCTAAATGTAGACAGGGCCTGAAAAACCGGTTAAGATTTGCAACTTTTTGATCATAAACTGGCACAATGCACTGTATGTTTGGAGATTTTTGAAGTTGTACAATCTAGAAATTCAGTACCTGAGAAATTAATTTTTCCCAAAGATTTTCAGTGCAAAGAACTGAGACCCATTTTTAGAGGAAATCGTAACAAAGGACCAATTGTCAGAAATATTCTTGGATGCAATCCATTGCTTTCAGTTAGTCCAGTATGGAACCTTTCATAAAATATGTAATGCTACTAGGGGGAGGGGGATGGAAAGGAGCAACTGTTTGTTTTTACGTGATAAAGAATCTACATCATGAGAGTGTTACAAGGGGGTTCAAAAAATCTGGAATGAAGCGTTACATATTTTATGAATGGTTCTTATTCATAATAATATTTTGGGAACCTCTTTTACTGTCTTTACTCAATATTTTCTTATTTACAGTAAAATTATCAGTAAATTACAATTGATTGACAAGATTACCACATGCAAATACATTATTTGGGTCAAGTTGGTTCTTGGTTGCCTTGTACAGACTCACTCCAAGACTGGAAACTTGCCCTGGGTACCATTTGGAACGAACCTTACCTACGCCATGATGGTGTGAGATAGAGCCACCGGAGCGAATGATCTCATCCCGAGCTAATTCCTCTATGTGCTCATAGAGTTTCACTGGGTCACCGGCTGTCGTCCAGTTGAATCCAAAGTAAAAGTAGATGCAGCAACCAGAGTCATATGTTTGTGTTAACCGACATGAGATCAGAAAGTGCTTGATTCCGTTGGCTGTTAAAAACATGAAACAGAATATGAATATATGAATGTGTATGCAACTGAATGAGAAAATGAATAAAAAGAAAGAAAGGAGGTAAAATGGAGCAACATACATAAAAGTTACAGGTACAACATAGAAGTTGTTTGAATACATGGAAGTGTTGCAGTCGCATGCTTTTAAAGAGTAACCATTGAAAACCATGGAAATGCGCAAATGATTTCAGTATGGAAGAAAGAGAAAATTGATAGGTGGTTTATGGTTAAAGAGATGCTTGTTGATGATGGTGGAGAGAAAAAGGAATAGCCGGACTCATAATTTGAAAAATGTAAGGACTTTAGATTCATAGTAAAAATACATTAATAAAAAAATAAACAAGAGGCTATCAAAACAAGCTGGTGCATGACCATATGTTTTGCACAATGTTAATAATATTTCAAAACTAACGACATTTTTGACCACCAGATTGCCACTTGCAGACTTTGTGAGAGATGAGTATTATCTCTTATCATATTCTCAAAATTTGTACATATTAAAAATGCTTTCCACAGAGTGACAAAAAGGGCTATTTTGAGAGCCGAAAAGTCACAATTTTTTAATTAATCCTTTCTCCTCACATCAAAACGGTTGACATTTTTGCAATAAAAGAACTTCAATCAACAAATTCCTTGCATACTGATGTTTAGATTTTCGGAAGAATGCATATTTTGATTTTTAACCCTTTGAAAGGCAAAGACTTCATATTTAAGTGGTGTAGAGGACCGGAGTTTTATCCAATTGGCTTTCATCACAGTTGATGCTCTTTTTTTGCTATTAACTAAAAAAAGAGGTATCCTTTAGACCTGCCCTATTAAGCCCCTTGAATAAGCTCAAAAAGCTACTGTAAACTCCTAACTGGGCATCATGTTAGAACAAATTACGCACAGCCCATAATTGTGATAATTGAGAAACTCAAATTGCTCCTTTTAGGAATCTATGCTGACTTATATGACTACTCAACAACGGAGAGAAGATTGAATCTAACCTTCGCATTCGGAGGCAACACATTTTTTAACATTTTCACAGAGAGAATTGGCTTTGTCCCACGGCACAGAGGTTTCAAACGACTCCGCCACAATGCTGTAATCAAGTGCTAGATCACGGATGTAAGCAATGATGAATGTAAGCATGTAGCCACGTTCGCCATTCTGACCACCTCCTGCAAGTCCACCAAACTCTCGTGCTATTGATGTGATTTTTCTCTCATGAGCTGCCACATCTTTTGGATCACCTGTGCAAACAAAAGCTCATTTTACTACTTATTTTGTTTTTTTAATTCTAATTATTTTCATTAAAAATTTGCTGTCACGAAGGATAATGCTTTTTAATTTAAAGTAAAAATTGCATTACTTGACACGAGTAGATTCTAAAAAAATGATAAACATATAAACCTTTTGGAACTCAATTTCAAGAGAAATAATTCTGTACTTCTCTTGTGGTCTGATTTTATCTATTTTCACATTTTTACTTTTTCCTTTTTACATTGATTTTTACTTTTTCCTTTATACATTGATTTTTTCTTTTTTCTTTAAACAGTTCTTGGTTTGATGGTATTTTTTGTTTCCACAAAATTTCGTTCAGTTTTTTTTTTCTTCTTTCTTGCAGGTTGCATGTAATTTGAAGTTTGACTGGCTGTAACACAGAGACATCGAGAAAATGACTAATGATGTGCTAATGCATGAAATTTGCACATGAAAAAGATTAAATGATTGCATCGACAACGATGATTTATACCTCTTATCTCCATCATGTATTATTATCATGCATAATTTTGAACATAAAAGATTAAAAGGGAAAAATTAAAAGTATTGTGAGTGAAAGAGAAAGAAAGACCATGATCATCACCTTCAAAGAGGAGGGTTGCCACACACATCTGGTCGATGTCAAAGCCACGAATTTTTGTCACATAAATCCTTTTGAAGTAATCTGCAAAAGAGCGGAAGTATCCAGGCACAGGACGAAGGCTCATCCCGAATTTAAATTGTTCATTATCCATCAATCTTATTGAAACTGGCTGGCACCTCTGTGAGAAAGAAAAGCATGATAGGCTATTATTAGAGATTGATAGTAAAATTGATGAAATGGAAAATAATGGGAGCAAAATTCCATGCTGTCCAGTTTCCTTCAATTTCATCAAGACTTTCTTGACACATTTATGAAACAAAGATTAAAAAAACCCTACCTTAAACCGATCAAAAGTTTGGGGTGCAAACATATTTTGCCTTAAAGTACTGGCCATTTTCCTTTCCAAGGACTAGTTCCAAACCATTGATGAATTTGGACACAAAGAAAGGATAGTTATTATTAGTATGAATTGGATCGCGTTTAACAGAAAGGAGCCAAGCCACATCAGCTATGGCAAAATTTAACAGAGCAATTTAATTTTTTATAAGAGAACTTTTGTGCGGATTCCTTTGAAAAATTTTAGGAATTTTCTTCCTACAATGGGGAAAATTCACTGAAATTTGCACGAAAATCCGCACAATCGTTTTCATGTAAAAAATTAAATTGCCCAGTTAAATTTGACAATAGCTGATGTAGCATGGTTCCTTTCTGTTTAACACGGTCCAATTTCACTCCAAAAATTGGATCTACATGAATGATTCTGAGATGAGCGAATTCAAATGTTAGAAGACTTCAAAAATGTTCATCATGCTGACTTGAAGATTGCGTATCTCACAGATGAAAAGTTTCCACCGGGAAAAACAATGTTACGTTAGATTGTTTACATGAAAGGCTTGCATATTAAGTGGTTTTTGTTTTTTTTTCTACTTGCAATCGCCATACTGATTTTTATATGTTAACCATATTTTTAAACCATAAAACAAGAGTAATGTTTTATCAATATCATGGTAAACCAGAACCCTAAGATCAGTAAGATGTCATTTCCAATTCTTCCTGCTCTCTCTTGTCATGATTAAGGAAATAAATAAAAAATTTCCCAGGTTTTAACCACTAAAATAAACTGGATGATGAGCGATATTTCTTTTTATAGTTAAACTGCCCAACTTGAAAAATTACCATTTAAGAAATTATTTTGTAAATGGTTATTCTAGCATTTATATGGTAAAAAATGGAACACTTACAAGTAGATATAAAAACTTCACTTACTTGTCTTGCTATTTCCCTTAAACATTTTACACCAGACTCAAAATTTCGAAAAACTAAGGACCCATATTTCTTGCACTTTGGTAAAGGTCTAATTTTCAAGACAACTTCTGTGATGACGCCTAATGTACCTGAAGGCAAAAAAAGAGGACGGACTTCAGTAAATTGAATAATGAAACTTAAATTTTTCTGGAAAAATTGGAAAAAAGTCATAACTGAGCAGTAACTTTCTTCAGTTAAAGATGCGATCAAAAGTGTCAATACAACAACATTTTGGATACTTGTAATAGGTCGATTGTAAGTATTTTACGATCAAAAATTTTATTTTGACTTTAAACTTTTGGAAAAAACCAGTCAATGATTTCAGCATCAAAAAATTGACAGAAAACTTTTGATCATGTTACAGGGATTGAAAGAAAAAATAATGCATACCATATCTGATAACTCAGAATGTACACAGGATAGATCGAAATAATTTGCTCCACTTGCATACTTCTATGCAATGTGCCCTGTAAGAGAGGTAAGAAGGCAATAACATTTACCTTCTGAGCCGAGGACAATATGATTAAAGTCTGGCCCACAGGAAATACGAGGCATCTGACAACTTTTCTCTAAGACACCTTTTGATGTCACCATTTTCACATGGACTAGTAAATCTTCAATATTACCGTAGACGTTTTTCTTCATGCCTGACGCTCGTGTTGCCACCCAGCCACCTAAGCTGGAAATAAAAATGCAGATCAGCATCTTTTTACCAAAAGAAGAAAAGTCTGTGCCTTCACTTTGCCTATATTTAAAGGCTTGTCCAAAATAATCTTTGACTGAAATTTCACACTACGGAGCCTTTAACACCCTCATGTTAACTCGAGGAGTGAGACTTTTCTTGTTTGTGTTGAAACTTGTGACTCAGTTTAGAGAGGGCACAAATAGAGACACTTCAGAAGGATCTTGAAAACTATATGATTCCCGGAAAAATTGACAATCTTGTTTTTTTGTTAAAAACTGTGCTAAAAACTGTTTGAGGTTGGCTCAGATTTTAGTATCTACTCTTTTCACAACTTTATAGACACTTAAACTTCCAACCAAACAGACAGATGGGAGAGGAAGGGGAGGAAGAAAAATATGGAGGGAGAAATTTGCGATAGGACAGGACTCTCGGAGGTGAGTTTTTTAATAATTCTTCAGGTTCTTCTTTAATAATACAAGATGAAATCCATTACATACAAAAATCGGGTTCTTATGATTAGATATGGAACACTAATACTTTGAATTGAATACTTTTTAGTTAATCAGCACTTGAAAAAATTCTGGGACAGTTCTCAGTTTTTTTGGTGTTCCAGATCTGAAGATACCCTAAATTTATGAGGATCGAACTTAAATTACCTTGAAAATTCATAGGAGTCTGGTTCATGACCTGTAGTATAACCTTGCTCTTGCAATGTTCTCTCAAGATCCTGACCTATAATACCGGCTTCAAAACAGGCTGTCAAGTTTTCAAAGTCCATCCATAGAACACTATTCTGCAAAAAAATAGGTTAAAGCACTGTTAGATAGAAATTTTGCCTCAAAGGAATATTATCTTTTTATTTACCTTCATCAGCCCAGAACATATTGACGATGAAACTGCAAAACTAGTGTTGGTAAACTTAAAATTAATTTGATACATTATATTGTTAGCAGTTATAAATGTGTAACAGCTCTCTGATTCCTCAGCTGAATCTGAGCCTCACGTTCCCTCCATGTGATGATCTACTCTTAAAATCTATGTTTACGGTTTCCTGAGAGTACAAATGGAGAGTCTGCATTGTCTTTTTTCACTTCAAGCAAACAAAAATGATGTGACAAAAAAATATTACCATTTGTGATGTATCCAAAGATAGAATTGTTCTAGTTTCATATTCTGGACAGCAGGGAGCACAAGATACACTTGTTCCTCCACCAAAAGGGATTATTACTACATTAAATTTATTTGCTAGCTCTACTATATTGACAACATCTTGGTGACAACCTGAAAAAAAGAAGGAAGATAATAAGTAAAATGATTTTCATCTATCCATCCTTTGGATGAGTATTTCTCAGTGTAAAATTTTTCATCTGTCCTTGAAGATCAGATTTAATTCATGATTGCAGTATACAAGAGGCTTCCACCAGAATAGAAATACATGGAACAGAGAATATTAAATTGGTTGCTAACTCAATTTTGTGTCCAATTAGTTAAGAGGATTTACCTCCTTCATTCATAGCAGCACCTTCAAGAGTCACTTGAAGAATCTCTTTGAATTGGTTGAAAAAGGAAATACTCTAAAGAAAATACTCTATCATTTTCCTACAAAACGTTGCTACACCTCCTTAAAAATACAAGGCGACCTGGACAGTCTTAAATACATAGTTTCCCCAAAATCTTGCTATCGTTTGTTATCATCCATTATGTGGCACTCATTAAAATTCGATTTCCAACATTTTCCACTTCCTAAGACTGCTGTGCTAAGGAAAAATGCCGCATGAACCTACGGATGTTGCCAAATTTCCCTGCATAAAACATTCATTCTCAAGGATATTTGTAAATATTTTCCCATGATATTTTCAAACACTATAGATTGAACTGTAAATTAAATTCTCTGAATAATTGAAAGAAAAATATTTTATCAGAAGAAATTTGACAAGGTCTGAAGGCTTATACTGTCTATTTCCTCAGCACAGCAGGAGAGTTTTCCTCAGCTTTTCCGTGTTTTACGACTCCACTGATTCCCTGCTTCCTGCTTCAAATCCATGAATACTTAGGACCATTACTTAGGACCTTTTTAAATTCAACACCTACAGAGGATAGCTAATTTCGATGCATGTCTCTTAAATGAAAACATTCGGACAAAGCCAGGCAGGCCAAAACTTACCTGGCCAAACAACAACATCAGGTATCCTGTGAACTATTCCTTTCCGTATCTGGTAGATATCATGAAGTGTTTGGCCATGAGCTCTGACTAGACGATCCAGCCCATCGATAGAGTGGTCCACATTTAAACTCTTGAGACTTTCGATGAATTCTGAAGGCAGAAAACAATACAAAATTGAAACAAAATGAAGATTGATTTGATAAAATAGAGTTACAAGTAGAAACAGTGAAATCTCCGTACAATGACATTCATCTGATTGGCAAAAGACATTGTTAAATCAAGTTTGTCATTACATGAAAACACCCTTGAGGAAGTAGCGAATGTCATTTGACGTCAACTCTCACAATTTTGTAGGGCTATGCAACCAACGGAGCAGCCTTTTTGCAGCTTACTGTTGATTTTTTTACCTTATATATGCTTCATGAGAAGTTCTTTCCGTGTATTTATTAAGTTTCAATTTGGACAAGAGAGAAAAAAAAACTTTCGTCAATTTTTGTATTTCTTGTGCAATGCAAATACAGTTTCTCTTCCCTTGACAAATCAAATCACATGAAAAAATAATACTTTATCCAGGCGTGGCGTGCTTTGCAATATATTGATTGATCAACCATTTAAATCTATGGAAATGGATCAATAAACTAATCAATAACACCTTAATAATCTATTTTTTACCATAGCTTCAAATGTGGAAATATCAATAATCAATAATGCATGTCTCATCATTGTGCTTTATCTAAAAGTAAATACTATTTTAAGGGTAGAGTCTTTTACTCTGAGTTAGTAACTGTACGAAAATAATGTATGTATGATGTATTTATTCCTTTAAAAGCCTGGACTGAACCATGAGAGAATGGTTTCCACTGACTTAGAAAAGCCTTCTTCCAGTAGAACTTTGGCATGAGGCTTTCCAATCTCTTATCGGTAATTTTCATTCATAAACCTATGCTGCATATTGCAATTTTATTTATTTTCTTCCTTGTTTGCTGATAACTACAAAAAGCATCTGTAGGTAAGACTGCAGCGAGCTGATTATTGAAATCGATAGACAAAGCGATAGACAAAAAGGGCATAGGGAGTACAAAGTGATGCTATTGGTTGAAATGTGTGGTTCCTGTAGACTAAGGGAGAAAATGATGGACTAACTGTCGAGTTTCTCGTGGGTTGCCATTAGTTAGTCTATTAATTACTGCCTTTGTCCATTGCAACCTTCCGCTTCCACCGATAGGATCCTTTCATATCCCTTTTGTCTTCTTTGTCGATAGCTTTGTCTATCAATTTCAATAATCGGCCCGCGGGACCCGGCAGAGGTGGTCACTTCGTGATTCAGTTTCAATGGCAAAATGCACTAGATTAATGAGGTCTTATACGCATGCCACAGTGTTTTGGCACCCAGAACAAAATTTCCCGTTAATAATTTTTCTCATTTTTATTGCTGAAGGATAATATACCTGTTTTTATGATTGGTTCGGGATATTCTTCTGGCTTGAATTGGTCTTTCGGTAAATTGCGCCTCTTTAGGTCTACATTGAACCTCTCTAGGACCCAGCTTGTAAAATAAGGTAATTTACCTTCTATTGGATACCTGAAAAAATTGAGAGATGAAAATTAATGAAGTATACAAGAGGGAGTAGAGAAAACACCGCCGATTGATATTTTTACGGGTTTGCAGAAGAAATGGTTGGGAAATACACTGCCTAGGGGAAGCTATGGTGAGGTTGCCGAAAAATATTACTGCAATATATTCCAGGCATTTTTGTATTAACTTTGTAAGTTTCACTGCCGCTAAAATGCTTTGATTATTTATGAATATGAGAAACTTTAAGAAAAAACTCTAAAACTTAAGGGCCAGGGCCCAGGTAGCAGAGATTGCTAAAAGTTGTGATACTATCGTAAGATTATTTCAATCGTTAGGCAAAGTGTGCATTTAGCATATCCTCATACTCGAAGGCGCGAAAATGATCGCGATTTTTCGCAGTATTATAGAAACAAGTTTTCTTCTAATGACCACAAATTCGCAATGGATTGGACTTTTTCATAAACTGAGCTTTACGTGTGTAAAATATACAATATTCCGAGATTGGCAGTATATTAGTTGGCATACTCATTGTGGCAATGTCAAAAGTTTAATAATTTTTGACTGTGACTAAAAATATCTAAATTTTTCGAAAAGTTGCAGTACCTACGTTTCTCTTCGTACAAAGCGTACCAAAGAGAAAAGGAGATAATCCTTTAACTCACCGCGGCGAGTTTAACGATAAGAACGAGTAAAATTTATCTTTGAGCAACTTATCTTTTTATGTTTCCGCCGGAAGTTTGAAAACCCCCAAAAATCGTGCGTTTGCGTTAAAATATCAAGAAAAGTAAGGTCTGAAATGAATTCTACGATTAAAATACCACTAGCCTGTAAAGTTTCAACACGAAATGCCCACAGAAACGAGTCAAATTTATCTTTGAGTAACTTATCTTTTCACGTTTCTACTGAAAGTTAGAAAGAACTCCCAAAATTATGTATTTCCGTCAATAAATCAAGTAAAGTAAGGTCAAAAATGCCTGTCCTATTAGGTCAAAAAAGCATAAGACTGGCCAAAAATCAGTACTTTTACAGTACATTCCCGAGAAATTCAGTACCTCCTCAAAGGAAAAATCAGTAGGTACTTTTTCAGTACCTCCATTTGACGAAATTCAAGAAAACAATTTGAATTTCTCTCTCAAATTGTGACAAAATTGAAAAATTCCGGACCTTCTAGCGGAATTTCCGCACTTCTTCAGTACTTCCGGACCGCCCTTAAAAAATCAGTACTATTTCCGGACTTGTAGACACTCTGGCCGTTAATCGCAGCTTCCGCAGAAATTAACGCGATCTAATCTGGCGCGCCTTCATTTCTGCGTGATACCTCTCGCATTACCGTGAAGTTAATTTAGTTGCGTGACCCAATCTAACCTAACTTCAGTCTTCCGCGGCAGTTCCACGCCTTTGCGACAGATTTGAATCGGATCGCAGGATCATTCATACAGTGAATCGACATTGGCAGTAAACATGAATCAATATCGGCAGTAAACAAGGATCAATATCGGCGGTAAACAAACATCTAAATACCCAATATATTCGGCTGTATAACCGATTTCTTTTTTCGATTTTCTATCGCGAGCAAAAATATTACGCCTCAAAGCGAAGATCAACCCAATATCACCATAGCGGCTGTGAATCAAGCTCATCGATAGCTGATGTTAGAAAATACGTATCTTCATCGCAACGCAACATCTACAGATCTCGATTTTCTTTCAGAGTTTTGGAGGAGTCGAGAGACTTAATAAGACTTAAGACAGTCCCAACCTAACTCCTTAATCGAAAGAAAACACCCACACGTCGTAATTCGTGTGTGACCATGAGTTCCCTTATTGAATAAATTTTTAGCTGTCATGTTCCTAAATCGACGGTGTAAGTCGGCAATCACATAATTCGGTTTGCGACGTCGCAGACTTCCTGTCATACTTTATTTTTAAAACGGAAAAGTTCTCAACGGCAATTATTTAAAACTGCATGCCGAGATTTTTCTTCTCTGTGCGAAGAAAATTCTGTATAAACTTCAAGGAATGATGTCAATTTGTTCTTCTTTAAAAAAAAAAGCATTCCAGCATCGCAAGTGTTTCACAATATTTCATAAAATTTAACGCGATCAGATTTTATGAAATATTCTATCGCTGAAATATCGGCTTGCATTTTTTCAGGAGGCAACTGAAACCGTCGCGCAACCACGCGGCCGCATCGCAACAGGCACGTGGCATGGTGTTTACTGCTTACGCGACGGGTCATTCGAGCCTAATTTTCGTAATCACGGTCCTGAATCTCCAATCCATCAACGCATTTACCACACCTTTCGATCAAAGCGGGAATATGCATCTAGTTACACGGGTCTTCAAAATTTGTTCGTCACCAAAAGAGGCGTTCAAGTCATAGTCCATCGAAATTGCTAAACTTTGCAAGTCACCGCCGCACCGAGGCTTCATCTAGAAAGGCAGTTTTATGACCCTGTAATGATTTGTCATGCAGATATCATGCAAATCGATTCAGATACATTAAGTTGACGGGGACGAATTCTACAGGACGAGGAAATCGCGTGAGCTCACGGTCACAAGTAACATAAAGAGATGTGCTGCTCCCTTCCGTTCATCGCGCAGGACCTTAGTAACTTTCTTATCAAAACAATGAAGGGCGAAAGGATAATATGTAATGGGTCGGCACGATAGACTGCGCTGACACTTTTTTCTTCGGGATTAGACAGAGAGTCTGAGGTTCAAAAGGAGAGCTTGTCTCTTGACACCACTGCGTCAGAATTTTAAAAATCAAAAATGGTGATAAAGCTCAGGGCCTTCCATAAAATACTCAGCGTTAAAAATCGGATTATTTTGTCCCCCGCTCCCCCTTCTCGAGCGTAACGCACCCCCGTAACACAGTTCTGCACCCTCTAAAAAGTTATCAACCATTATCAGTGGCAGTTTTCAAGAAATGACGTTCAAGAAGTCTGGAGCGTCGAAAACGAAGATACACGTTCCTGCAGTTTCACGGTCGATATTTCCTTAAAAATTACTATTTTGCATTTGAGCTCGTATTTTGATTAATGTTTCCAAAAAAAAGTAGACGCTATTATCACAAATATAATAGGGAAAACTCAACACGTGGACTTACCGCTTTCCGGTAAATTGGATCGTATAGTCCTCAACAATGAATTTGGAGTCTTGATAACCCCAACCGTTCCATTTCAGCAGGTCAGTCCTGAAAAGGTGAAAACACGTATTACTTTCTCAGCAAGTCATTGAGTAGAACGCTACTTGACACAAACGTTTCGCACACATACGCACATCTATTTTTAATTCTTTACAACCATTTACAAAAAGTAAATAATTGACCATGTTAGAAAAGTTTTTAACTCCGCGAAACCCATGTAGAAATCTGAAATTTCTATGTCCAAGCCGAACTAAGAGGGACATTTTCGATTCCACAAGGACTTGATGGAAAAGACCTGGCTCCCATGTGAGCTACATGGAAGTGTTGCGAGTTCCATGTCGAGCCCAAGGAGGTGTTTCCATGTTCATGAAGATTTAGACATAAATGACCTGGTTTCCGTGTGAGTTGCATGGGAGTGTTTTAGAGTTCTGTTCCATATCGAGCTCACAGGAGAAAGTTCTCATTTCCATGACGGTTTCATGGAATTGACCTTAAAAAACATCAAAAGACAAGAAAGTCGGACGATTTCCATGAAGTCATACGGAAATTGGGTAATTTCTACGTGAATCTACATGGGAAATTTTTAGCAGGGATTTCTCAAGGCTCATCAGTTAACAGAGAAAAAAACATTGCAAACGAACAAATAAACCAACTGAAGAGCCTTTCCGAGAGTCACACTTGGTATTAGGATAATGCGCGGAGCGTAACGCATTGGCAGAATATTCGAAGTTGGGTTCGAACCCAACATACAACTATTTTAGCTCCGCTGTGAGCCTGGTTGCATACGCTCGATTTTGCGGGCGAAATCTGAGATCCGTCCACGGCTTTTGCTACAGAGAACGGGTGCAATTAGCGTTTTCCTCCTGCGTGCTGCGTGACTTCAATTTCGGTCAACTATGAAACGCTCCTGTCGCACAGATTTATAACGCGATATTAGAAACAAACTAAGGTGCTTTCTGACCGACGAAGTTGGCTTTTGAATAATGCTTTGAATGTAATTAAACCATGGAAAAATAAGTATACAAAGTCCAGTTTGGACACAACATGCCGCAATTTTAACTCCGCGGTGGGCATGGCATCATGTACGCTCGAGGAAAACACCGATCGCACCTGTACCTACCCTATCGAGAGAGCCATAGATCGCAGGCAGGCATAGGCCGTGGGCAGCTCGCAGATTTCGCCCGCAAAATCTTGCATATCGACGGTGAAACTACCAAACCACGTATCTCGTTTGCGGTGTTTAAAAATCTACGCTCACATTTTATTTTTTTTGAAGTAGACCAAATCAATATCATTCCTTGAAATTTTCACAGAATTTTCTCATCACGAAGAGGAAAAATCACAGAAATTTTCAAGACTGGACGTTAAGTAGTTTTTCATTTAAAAAATAAAGTATGACAAGAAGTCTGCGACGTCGCAAATCGAGATACGTGGTTTGGCAGTTTCACCGTCGATATGCAACCCAGCCCACCGCGGAGTTGAAATAGTTGCATGCTGGGTTTGAACCCAACTTCGTAAATTTTCCCATTATTTTTCGCGTTCTTTGGAGTTGAAAGAGTTTTCCGTTATCTGTAATGTTAAAAAAAACTCAGATTTTATAGAACAGCTAAGTACAAAAATTTAGTTCATTGAGCCTTAAACTGATAGAGGTGCACTTGTCGTAAAGCAAATGCACTTGCAATTCGAATGTGGAATTTAAAGAAAATCTTTCTGTAAATCAGATTATGACTGATTAGATTTGAAAGATTGAAGAATTTGAAAGAGTTTGGTGGATTAAGACTTGATTAAGACTCACAGTACTAGAATCACACAGACGCAGTGGCAGACTCCCATTAGTTTGTTTTTTTTTTCGTGCCCCCGACCCCCTTGATGAGGTACCCTTCTTTCCCCCTCTCATGAAAAGTTCCTGGTTTCGCTCAAGCCCCTCAGGCCCCTCTACATAGCTTGATGCACTTTATTGACAGTCTCTTAACTTATGGTCGAACCAATTTTGATATTTAATTAAAATTTTAAATATTTGAAAAATGTAGGTTTTCCTACGGTAAAAAACTGATTTGATCTAGACATGAAGCTAAAAAACGCTTTCATTGGAACAAATTTTGTTTCCAAAAAACACACATTGTACGTCTAGTGTCCCTGTGTTGAATATAACACAGTGTAATTGATTCTTGACAGTCAATAACATAACTGATTCTCGTTAATGGCTAAGTTCATTGAGTTTTAGAATGATTTTAAGAGAGGCAAAAAATATGGAGTCGTTTCAGAAGGTGGCAGTTGAATCAATTATGGACGTGGATCTATCTTAAATTGTAACTGCTTGCTGCGCGGAGATCTTCTTTGCCATAATAATTTTTGATCAAGTCTTTTTAAAGTTTAAAATAGCGGCGGAAGAGTTTAATAGAGAATTTTAGCTTAGGGAATCTTCCAATTTGATCTTTATTTCATACCAACGCCTGAACTCAAAAATTAGGTATCTTTGATCGGAGCCCCGTAGATTTCTCGTCAATTTTTTTTTTTTTTAATGAATTAGAAATTTGATCCGTATGATCTCCTGAAAATTTATGCAAATTTTCTTGTGTAATTAGGATTCCTTGAGTGTTTCCATAATTTCTGAAATATTTCACTTCATGAGATAAACAGGTAGGTTGATCGATCCTTTTTATTCATCTGTATTAATAAATAATTGTTGCTTCAATTGAATAAATGACAATACAGTAGCTAGATAGGCTATTGCCCGCCCGGCAAGGGAGCAATGTGTACGTTGCCGCAAACGTTGCAAGGCAGCATTTTTGATGATATTGCCTTGTAAAGGTAAAGCAGCAACGTTTAAGCAATGTTTCAGCAATGTTGCCTGACATTATATTTTAGACAATATTTTCAAAACGTTTTTAGAAATGTTTCTGAAACATTATTAAAAAACGTTTCAATAAATATTTCTTAGATATATTGTGACAACGTTGTTAAGCATTATTAGTCAGGGAGAAACACGATTTGACCCGGAACAAATTGCTTAACAAACTTTTCCTATGTAAACGTCATCAGTAGGTCCTCCTGAAAAACATACCAAAAGTTTACCACGGTCCGACCCCGGAACATCCCCCAAAATGCCTAAATTTCAAAATGGCGGCCATAATAAGACCTCTGGGATTTCGGTTTTTTAAAATGCGCATATAGTGTCATGTGAGGTATCAATCCCTGTGTAATTTTGGTCGTAGAATTCAGATATGAGGTCAGGCAGATGATGTGCTGCAAATCGGAGGGGACACTTTTACACTGTTTCAGGTGTTCTCTTTTCTGTTGTTTCTCAACAGATGATTTTCTCCAATCAATATAAGGGAATGCGCCCTCATACAATGTCGCAAAAATATGTATATGTATATACAAAAATAAAAAAAAAAAAAATTGATCGATAAATAAAAAAATAAAAAAATTAACAATAAAAATATACAAATGAAGATAAAATTAAAAAAAATAAAAAAATAATTTAAAAATAAAAAATAAAATAATAAAAAGAAATATAAATAATTAGAAAATAATTTAATACAAAATAAAAATACCAAATAATTATAATAATAAAAATAATTATAATATAATTTGATAAATAATTAAAATAATAATAATTTTATTTATATAAAATGAATATATTTATTCAATTCTTTTTTAATTCTTTTTTCATACTCCTTTTTTTTAAAAACTTGAGCTTCCTAATATTATGTTCAGTATCCTTCGTTGTAGAATTATGCACAGAAATGCAAGAATATCATTGCTTTCTATCATTGAACCAGATCTGGGGATGTTTATTAATGCTAAATAATCGATCCCTCTCCCGCGAGCGTCCGTGGCTGAGTGGCAGCGACACACGGGCGATCACTGAAGTTCAGCAACGTCGGGCGTAGTTAGTACTTCAATGGGAGTCCGCTTGGGAACCCGGGCGGAGCGCGGCTACTTTCGGACTTAGAGTGAATTTCGGGTGCCTAAGAAACACTTCTCTGCAGTCCACATTGAATTCTAGGGGTAAAAATGCAGAGTACTCCTAAAAAATCACCGAAATTTTTTTCACCGTATTTTTGCAACATTCCCATTATGTTGCTAAAACACATTGCAGACACATTGCCTATTACGTTCATGCAAGCTGACAAAATTACACGTTGTGGCAACGTTACCACAACGTTGCCCGAATACGTAAACGGCGAAATTGCAACGTTTTGGCAACGTTGCCACGACGTAATTTTGCCGGGCGGGTGATACCACAAACTGGTGCGTCAAAAAGATGACCATTGCTTAAATGAACAGAGTTTAAGTAACAGAATTGAATCAAGTCATTTTGGAATAAAATGAATTTGGAGTGGTTTTGAATTCAATAAGTTGTACCTACACACATGCAGGGCCGGATTTACCTACTTGCCGCCCATGGGCCGCCGGTATTTTGCCGCCCCCTTCTCATACGTTTTGAAACATCAATGAAAACCATCAAGTGAACGTGCCGGAGAGGGAGGGGTGCGTAAGACGCGTTTACCTACTCGTGTTGGATAAATTTTTTGCGAAAGCCCTGTCAACACTACTAGCAAAATTTCACGGAACTTTGCGCGAAAGTTAAGTTCCGTAAACCTATCTCTGTGTGGACAAGGTCCTCCATTTATATGAAGTGAACAAAAAATTATGAAAGAAGAAACATAAATGTGGTTTAATAATTTTAACTTCCGCCGCTGCGCCGCGCTGATCGCCCTGTGTTTGGCGCAATGCGTGAAGTATTCCTGCAGCAAGATCCATCCTTATAGGTCAGTCATTGCGAAGATTTCCCCGCTCGGGGTAAGCCCCTTTCCATTGGCTCGTGACGTCAGCATTACTGCCGCGAAAACCAGAAAAGTCGGAAACAATGCTTTTCTTATGGGAGAGAGCAAATTTTTCTTAATGAATCATTTAAATTTCTTACTTTTAAATCCTTTGAAACTTTCTGTGTGTCGAAAAGAACGTTTAGACATTAGCATTCAGGGTTTCGATTTTGCCGAATTTGTGTTCTTTCATTTTTACAGTTTACTCTGCATCAGCCATTTTTACACGCGAATCTATACCACTAGATGGCTTGTTACATCGCTGACTTCAAAAATCATTCAAAAATATAAAAACGCAAATTCAGCTGAATTGAAACCCTTGACGCTAATTTCTAAACGTTCCTTTCGACACTCAGAAAGCTTCAAAGAATTTAAAAGTAAGAAATTTAAATGATTCATTAAGAAAAATTTGTTCTCTCCCATAAGAAAAGCATTGTTTCCGACATTTCTGGTTTTCGCAGCAGTAATGCTGACGTCATGCGCAGAAGATTCTCATTTGGGTTTCGGGAATGACTGACCTATATGGATGGATCTTGTCCTGCAGTCTTGTAGTCAACCTGTACCTGACCTTGTAGTCATGCCTGTCAACAATACTACCAAAAGTTCACGAAACTTTGCGCGAACGTGAGTTCCGTAAACCTATCTCTGTGTGGACAAGGCCTTCCATTTATATGAAAGAACAAACATAAATGTGGTTCAATAATCTTAACTTCCGCCGCCGCCGCGCCGCGCGCCGTGTCGCGCTGACCGCATGGTGTTTGGCGCAATGCGTGAAGTATTTCTACAGTCTTGTAGGCGCTATGCGTTTCACGTCAACCGCTGCAAGCTGCTGACCGCACTGTCGTGTTCGACGCGATGCGTGAAGTATTCATGCAGTCTTGTAGGCGCTATGCGTCTCACGCCGACCGCTGCTGACCGCACTGCCTTTGACGCAATGCGTGAAGTATTCATGCAGTTATGTAGGCGCTAATATGCGTTACATGCTGATAGCTGACCGCCGCGCCGAGGGCTTGTCCTTTTCATCTGAAGTCCTCGTCATCATTCCTCTCTGCGCTGAGCTCCAGGCCAAATTGCGTGATAAGTTCCTCTCTTAACTCGACTAACTAAAGATGCTGTCTCTTGTATCACCGAAAAACGACAATATTAGAAATTACTATACTCTCAGGAAAGAGAGATTTTGTCCCCTTTTCTCATTGATAATTTTTTTTCTGAATCCGATTTGTTTTTTTATACCTGCATTTAAAAAAATTGCAAAATTTGCCACCCCCTAAATTTGCCGCCATGGACCACGGCCCTTGTGGCCACCCCCTTAATCCGGCCCTGCATACATTGTTTCCTTTCAAAAATTCAAACCTAAGAAAAAATAATTTTTAACTTGAAGATAGTCGTTGAAATTTATTTGAACATTGCAGATTTTAAAGCAATAATACTTCAGACCTCTTTTTCTGGCAACTTGCAATCTGATGCTACTGAAAAGTTTCTGTCAATAAACTGAATCCATGCAAAACTAAATTTTCCCATAACCCTCCAACTCCAGAGTTAGATTTTCACCTTGTGCTCTCACAGATTAGGAACGGCAAAAATGACTGTTTCAGTTTTCTTGCCATTATTTGCCTAATTCTCAAACAAATAGCTTGAAAGTGTGCCTTATCTTTAAGTATGTACAAGTGAAGATCAGTCACCAGAAGTTAATTACTAGCAGCACCAAATTTTTTAACAAAATAAGAAACAACAAAAATGAAGATTTTTGAGGTTCCAAGATATGAATGCTCGTCCACGAGGGCTCAGTGCAGTTTTGCAATGAGAAATATTCTTGTCCGTAGAAGCCAAAGGGTTAATTTCAACAGAAGTGGCTATGTAATGATGGCATTAATATTCTAGAAGGCCCACATGCAGATAGTTAATAAATCAAACTACAAGGAAGCTTCCTTAGGGCACCTCTCACTAGGGGTGTTCAAACGAATTCTTGCCGGAACACTATCAATATCGTCTCTTACCAAAACTGGCGGCAGTGCCGACAGTGGCTGTGGTATTGTTAACAGCCGGCCTTATCGGATTTTTGAGAGCTCGCACTCAATGCATTGTTGCCCTGTGTGTCAGTTTATCAGATTGCCTGGCGCGGCGGCGCGTAAAATAGATGTACAAATGGCAACATTTTATTTTCGTCAGCTCCGAAAACTCTGAACGCTATCGGCAAGAACGCTCTTATCGTAACTTTTCCTTGACGGAACTTTTTCAGTAGCTTACCGACAACCGATAGAATAGCCCTACCACTCACTAGAGGCCATTCTTACTTTTTTTTTTTTTTTTTTTTTTTTTTTACTAATTCAAATAGCCCACAAGGGCCAATTTTTGCGCTTTTAGGCAACGTTTCACATATATGTAGGTTTAATAGAGGTATTAATGCGAGACAGGTCGAAATCATAAAATTTAATCATTTTACACAAATTTAGATAAGAGGGAACAACCATGTTGTCAACTAGAAAGAATAACCCCTTCTATTTACGCGTTTAAGAGCTGCATGTTTACAAAGATGACAACAGTGAAGCTATATCTTATTCAATTCTGTCGATCAGTGCTGTTCCATCTTCCTATCCCAGCTCTTTATCAACACTTAGATAAGCTCTTATGAGATAGGTATCAACATTGAGGTGCTTCATCTGATGAATGGAATTCATTGCATCGAGAACTGAGCAGAATTCATCTGTACTTCTGTTGCAGTGCATGGTTAAACAAGGATGAGTTCTACTTGCAAACTACTCACCTTCGTTTCGGTATCACACTTTTTACAGTCCGTCCAGTCTTGGCTTTGGTGGTTGCATTCGCATCGGCAGCAGTGGCTTCGTCTGTAGTATTCATGGCACTCCTGATTCACAAAAGTCAACACTGGTCCTGACAAACTGAGAAGGAGGTATTGCTGTAAACTACATGAGGTTTATCTAGAATTTGGCAGTTCTGGTTGTTGAAAATAGAAAGACATTGAAAAGCACTCTCAAAGCAGATCCTTAAAAAGTCTTATTCTTTGAATTGCGAAGGCGGGTAAGTGACTACTGCGGTAGCTCTTCTTTTCGTTGAAAAAATCTTTTAGTAATTTACTTTTCACCACGCCTTCCTTATCAACCACTGATACCGATTATCTGATAATGAAATTTTTATAGGTTAGCTCCCCTCTCCCCTCCACCTCCTTAACCCGCATAGATATACTAGAGATGATCTCTGTATCTGAATCGGATTTCGCTCGGCGGCGATCGACCAATCAAATTTAACTAGAGTACCCAGTTCAAATGGAATTGAAGCGCGCGAAATTCAATAGCCCGTATCCGCGAGTGAAGCATTGAAGTGTTCACCAGCACGAATTTTCCTACAGAGACTTTGGTGGACTCCAAATTTCTCGATAAGCTACCGATTTAATTCCATTGAAAGATTCTGAAAATCTGTACATAGTTAATCAGAGGAGCGTACTGTCCAATTTTTGCCATTGGCCGAGCGAGTACCCACTTATGGGTTAGCTGGTAGGCTTGACAGGCCGGTGGGTTAGCCCTCTTGACTCTATGTTCTGCAGGCCGCATGCTGCTCTTGCAAAAATCATCTTGCCCGCGTTGTTTTGCTTTTTCCGGCCTACTACAAAATCCTGTCAAGCAAAGTGAGTTATTGTTACTCAAGGACATTCTTCTCTTCATTCAGCTCTTGAAATTCACAGGTGATTCGTAAGGAACATGAGCTTTTAAGTACTCTAATTTTTTCAATCATCTTCAAATGTCACTCCGACATGTGGTCGCCTTTGTTGGACGAGTCCAGCCAGGTCTCTTACGGAAACTTTCATGCTGTATCAGCACTTTTTTCCTCATTTTCAGATTGGAATTAAGATCTTTGATTTTCACAAAAGGCTGTACTGGTACCATAATGAATTTTTAGCACCAATACTGAAAAATCTTAATTTTATTTTCGCCGAGGGAAAGTTACAAGTCAGTTTCAACCACACACAGACAGCATGCTTGGACTTGAAGCATTGTCCCCGCTTAAAAGAAAAATTTACCAAATTTATGAGTAGATTTGCAGCTTCCGCTTCTCGGAAGCATACTGTATTCCCTTTTAAAAACTTGCAGTATGCTGTTCAATATCTGAAGTCATGTTAAATGTACTTATCGGCGGATTCCTCCTAGATGTTGCTAACCTAATAAATGTATTTTCTGCTAGAAAATACGGCTGATGATGAAATTATCTGTTAAAGTCTTGTATCTTAAATCATTTCAAATGATCTTGAGTTTTACTACTGAGAGGAAGCATTCAAGTTGGTGGCTAGACAGCCACCTTGTTGTTAGTACTTCGTGATCTATTAATGTCTACTGCCCTACTCATTGAAAATGAGGTTGCAGCAAGATGTCAAACCTATCTCTTGCCCTCAATCCTTGTTGCAACCTTGACTAAGCTACGGTTAGAGTCTATGCCATTATGCACGCACGAGTTGAAATGATCAGGTGAAAGATAGGCAGATTTCAATGCAAAGAAAAGCTGTAACATATTTCAATTCAGCTGGAACGAGGGTCACTACTAGGAGCTCCTTTAATTAATTGATAGGCTGTGTATGATGGCAACACACTTGATATGATACAGTAGCAATAAGTGTAAATTATACTCGCACTGTATTGCAACCTGTGCCCTTCGAGAAAGCTGCTCTGCGGCCATCAATTCATGTTTCCAATTATTAATGGTATAATGCTGTTTCCATCAGTTTTCAGATGGGTGATTTGGATGAGTGGGGCTGCGAGACTACGCCTCGAGATTACCAAAGTTCCAGTTATAATGACTCCAATGATCGTGGCGGAAGAAGGGATCGTGATGGTTTCAGCAGAGGCAGAGGCGGTGGATCCAGAGGTAGAGGCGATGGGTCCAGAGGCAGAGGTGATGGATTCAGAGGTAGAGGTGACGGATTCAGAGGCAGAGGTCGTGACGGTGACAGAGGTTAGAAGAAACTTATTATTCAATTAAATAATATTGGAACTAAGTGTAACCGGTCGGTAGAATAGTGTTGGGTCCACACTATTCTGCGGGAAAAATAAGGCCTAAAATTTTAACTCTATTGAGTATCAGTGTCTAACTAACTCAAGTCTGAGTCAGTAAAACGAAGTAGAGGTGCTGTCAGCTAAGTTGGCACTCGCCTACATTCTGCCTACGAGCGACATGATGCAATCGTCCGATTGCAAACGAGGATAGACTGCAGCCCTATTGTGACGTAATCAATTCTCAACTCCTATTGGACGACAGCATCGCGGTTGCTCGCCAATGGAAAGTAAACAAGTGCCAACTTAGCTGACCACACCTCTAAGTCAAGTTAGGCACCGTTTGTTGCCATGTCAAGTGAAATAACTAAGATAGGCCCCCAGAAAAGGGATTGGTTGCAAGAGGCACAAAAAAGCTTTAAATGAACAATTTTTTAAAATTCCTTCAAACTTTTGGCCCTCTAGCAAGCTAAATTTTCTCAAAATAATTTCAGGAGAAAAAGTACTTGAACTGTGAAACCCCGAGGCATGCAAAAGCTCAATTGGACCGCGTTTAATAGAAAGGAACCAAGCCACATCAGCTATTGCCAACTTTAACTGGGCAATTTAATTTTTTAACACGAAAACGTTTGTGCGGATTTTTGTTCAAATTTCAGTGAATTTTCTCCATTGTATGATGCAAATTCCTTAAAATTGTCAAAAGAATCCGCGCAAACGTTCTTTTGTAAACAATTAAATTGCTCGGTTAAATATGGCAATGGCAGATGTGGCTTGGTTTCTCTCTTTTAAAGGCGGTCCAATAATCACCTCATGAAAAACATGAGAAATAATACACAACCTAAAAATAATTTATCAATTTAATGGGGGCAAAACATTTCCAAATTGAGTTCATTTCATTTTAGGATGATGCCTGAATCAAAGACTCTAAGCTGTCTGTGAATGCTATTATCTTGCCCCCATCAGTAGAGAGCAGTTTGGGGTTTATTCAGATCTAGAATTTAATGACAATTATCATTTTCAGGTGGTAGGAATCGCCAACAGGACTCCTCAAACGATGGTGGCTGGCGTCAACAAGCTAATATTAGTAGGAATGATAGGGACAATGGAAATTTCAGTCGGCGTTCGACCGAAAGTGGAGGAGATTACAAGGTGATACCTGTTAGTTCCACACAGGTTGGGTCAGTCATTGGCCGATCTGGCAGTAAAATTAATGACCTCCAGTTTGAATCTGGTGCCCGGATACAGGTTAGTGTTTATGTTGATTTATTTTTTTTCTGTATCAATGTGCACAAAGACGTGATTGATTCAACAAGCAAAACTAATTATTATTAGGAGAAAAGGATAAAGCATGATGTCAAAATTATATTCTCCCCCTCCTCCTCCTCAAATGTTCCCCAAACTTTGTGTATCAACTACTCATTTCTGAGCCCTTCTTTTCCCAAATTTTTTGACCTGAACAAAGAATTGGGGGAGAGGGTTCCAAATTTTTTTTCAATTTTTCATCTTATTTCGCACTTGATGAGATGTCTTGGGTGCTGAGGAAACCAACGGTTCAGGAGTTATGATGCATCAAAGGTAAGACTACGCGATTGTCAGATTAAGCAAAAGTACAGTAAGATACAACTGCTGCAGGCAACTTTGAGTGGACTTCCCTCCCCTTCACTCCCTTCTGAGTAGTCAGAGGCCTTGCCGATACTCGCAGTGTGTGGTTGTGGGAGGAGGGGAGGCAGTATCCATTCAGAGCTGTCTGCTGCACTTGCATGTCGACGTTGTAAGTCCGCAACCATGTATCTTGTTTGTGGTGTTTGAAAATCTCCGCTCCTATTTTATTTTTTTAAGAGTACTAATCGACATCATTTCTTGAAGTTCCTGCAGGGTTTTCTTCGTAAGGAGAATAATCATCACGGCAGTTTTTAAGAACTCCTGTCAAGTAGTTTTTCATTTAAAAAATAATGTATGACAGGAAGCCTGCAACGTCACATACCGAGATACATGGTTGCGGACTTACTCCGTCGCTGTGCTTGCATTTTGCTATCTTTTGTGCAACTGTCGCAGTCTCACCTTTTATTCTTTATAAATCCTGAATCATTTGTTTCCTCAGCACCCAAGACCACTTGTCAATTGAAAATTAAGGTGGATATGGCTAAGTTGAACTACGTTTCAGACAAAATCCTGCCTAAGTAAAGAATTCCCTCGTTCCCTGGCTATTGCCATAAGACGCAATGTAAAAAAAAGAGACTACGATTAACTACAAAATTTCAAGTCACTTAAAACCCCTCAACTCAAATTTTGAAGCTTACTTCATCCTACACGGCAAAGCAGATAAAATGAAGACCCGCTTAAGTCATAATACGTTGGTCCCTTAAAAACTTGACTAAGTGAGATTCAATTGTAATTCTATAAATTTCAAAGCCCCCGAACCTTTTGCCTGGGCACAAAGTTTGAGAACATCCAGGGAGCGAAAAATGTCATTTTTGCATCATGTTCGTTATTTCTTGGATTGCGTACAATACAGGATCTATTCAGCATAAACTTACAAGCTCTAAAGTTTCTTCTTTTCCTCCATGCATGTGTCAAGTCAAGGAAAATTGATCATGGCATCCCTGTATTGCACATCTTTGCAGCCAGTTAGATAAGAACGGTGATTTTATTTCCTTGTCACGCTTCTAACATCATTTCCAATTTGTGTGCCCTTTCTTAAACATCTTTTATTGGGTCGCTGTTGGGATAAATGGATTTCTTCCAGAAAAAATGACGGTTTTAAGAAAAAATTAAATTTCAGGATAGGAAATTGTGAAGACTCTTTTCAGGTCAGGTAAAATCTAAAGAAATTTGTATGATTTTTGTTACAGGTCAGTCGAGAACCTAACCCTGACACAACAACAGATGTGACAATACGAGGCACACCTGAACAAGTTGCAAAAGCAACAGAGCTGATAAATTCTTTGCTGGACAGTTTAGATAACCGTACTAATTCCAAGGATATGGTAGACAAAATTCACATGGCTAGCATGCTGACTCAATCAGATGAGGTCATCAACTGGGACAAAATCTATGAAGCAGATGTAAGATCATATCTTTTCTTTCATAATGGTAAAATTTCTATTTGAATCGCTATCAGTGTTGGACTTTCCTTTTTTTTAAATAGTAATCCAATTCTATGGCTTTTGTAGTAATTTGATCACCTAAGTCAAAAAATGCGCACCTCCAACTGTGGTATCGCTAACGTTTACCTACTCATGTATTAGTCCCTATTACTTCCCTATCCCATATCACCTCTGGAACTTAGCCTGTTATTGATGTTACGCTTTTAATTTGACATTATTTACATTGCTTTAAGGTGGGGGCTCTGACCGTTCCTCATCCATTGAGGATCCCTGATTTTTGACAGATCGGTTGACTTTTTACTCTATGGTACTGAATCAGGGTGAGTACTTTTGTGCTCTTTGAGTTTCAGTTTTTTGTTTAGAGTCTCTTCACCGCGAAATTATTTATTTAACCTGTTCGCAGTGAGTCCTCATGACATTTGTGCTTTTAGGACATCACTTTCCTTGCCTGTGAGGGGTTTGTAGGACGTCAATGGGCATCCGTACGGGTCATCCCCCATTTACGATGAGCCAAGATGTATGGAAAGATACTGAATAAATTATAAAATTTTTCCCATTTTTGACCTGAATTGTAATATTTCCTGGTAATCTCTCTTGAGTTCATTTTACAGGTAAACCTGAGTGAAATTTTAATTATTTTATTTCAATGATACTGTTTCAGGCCATAGCAAAGGAGAAAAAGTTAGCCTCTCTACCCCCTATCAAAAAGAATTTTTACCACGAACTTCCAAGTGTTACTAATATGTCTCCTGCTGAAGCAGCAAAAATTCGGTAAAATTAAGTTATTTTTCAAAAATTTATGCAACTTGTTTGCTTAGCTTATAGTTTTGTACCTCTCTGAGGAATAATGCTGAAGTTTAAACCACAACAAGATTAGAATTAGACTTTTAAAAGACGTATTTTTTCATGAAAATTTCACGTAGTATACATTGAACGTATCGAAAACTTTCAAAATCAACTCATATGTGAGAAATTTATGTCTGTATTCTGTATTATAAGCACTAAATTCAAACTTCCTAAAACCCACTGTTAATATAGGTCTAGTTAGCCATTCTAAACAATTCACACACTCACGCTAGGTAAATAACTGAAGCTTGGTTTCATACCCTAAGACTCCTAGCCTTCCCTAGCTTGGTTGATATGATACTTAAAAACCAAGGTTGTATTCATCTTCTACCAGTTTCAATCAAGACTGTAAAAGAGATTCAAACTAATGGAGTTTCCGCAGAAAATAGATGAGCAAATGGTCTATCACTAAACTTTAATCAAGATGACAATATCATACATTATCAGATTGGGTTTCTCAATCTCGATAGACCCAATCTGACCCAAATTTGATAGAGAACGCAAAATGAACAGAGCAGAATGGTGGTGGTCCTTTTCCTTCTTCCATATATGGAACCTATAATTCTGCTGAAAAAAGTCACCTTACTGCAGGCATACTGACAATTCTCGCTCAATTTCACCCGTCCGGGCAGACGGTTCCAGATAACATAATTTTATTTCCTCTTGTACGCTAATATAATAAAATTATAGGACCTATTTTATGGTGCACTGTGCCTCTTTGCTTTTTACAATATCTTGCTAATCATAATAGTATTGATCTGTTTTGGGTTACCCCTTAAGATTCAGTAAATTTAGAGCTGAATGAGGACTATGTCTCATTGTAAGATCGTAGGTCTCTCAAAACATGTGGAGTTGTCTGGATGTTTCCAGTGACCTCTTTCCAAATGAACATGTTTTCAGTGAAATTATCAAACTGCTATCCTCAGGTTCAGTGAATAGGCTCAGTTGAGATCGCCTTGATGAAAACCAAGCCATCCATAAATATCTTTGGTAAAAGTGAGAAAAGATGCCTGTTCTTACCAATTCATTTGTTCCTCTTTCTCGTCAGACAACCTTTAATAAAAGTTTTTATTGTCAGTGAAATAGTAGTGGTTTATAATGCAACCCTTGTCATTTTAGGAAGGAGCAAAACGACATCTCAGTTGGTTTTGTTTTTGAAGACACAGGTGAACCGATTCCCAATCCAGTCAGAACTTTTGAAGAGGCGTTCCATGATTTTCCTGAAATTCTAGACGAGATTCACAAGCAAAATTTTACAAAGCCATCGCCAATCCAGTGTCAAGCATGGCCTGTTTTACTTCAAGGAAGAGATTTAATTGGTATCGCTCAAACTGGAACAGGTTTGTATTCTATTTTATTCATTTTTCTATGCATTTTTATTTATGAAATGATGAGATTTACCCTCTTTTGAAAATTATTTACAATGAATCATAGGGATCGGTGAATATATATAAGCACTGATGGCTATCAAACTGAAATGCTTTAATGATTAAAGGTATTTATTTACACTAATTTTTGGTTTAATTCATTATAAAAAATCCGTATTAGTTGAAATTTGATTCAGAAATGTCTGTTGGATGGAAAAATCAAAGAGTACAAAAGAATCATGCCTGTACAAAGAGTCTATTTGGACCACGTTAAACAGAACGGAACCAAGCCACATCAGCTTTTGCCAAATTTAATTGGGCAAGTCAATTTTTTTACATAGGTTGTGCAGATTTCAGTGCAAATTTCAGTGAATTTTCTCCAAAGTACAAAGCAAATTCCTCACAATTTTTAAGGGAGTCGGTATGAACACTCTCGTTAAAAATTGAATTGCCTGGTCAAATTTGGCAACAACTGATATGGCTTGGTTCCTTCCTGTTTAACGCGGTCCATTTTACATTCGGGGAGAGTAAAAGGATGGTCACTGAGGACCAATGGTATCTCAGTCTGTATTTTTTTTCATTGTGGGTTGGGCTGATTTTCACATTTTGTTCTACAATTTGTAAATTATTGTAATTACTAACATTTTTTTTTTTTTTTCAGGCAAAACCTTAGCTTTTCTGTTGCCAGCTTTTATTCACATTGATAATCAACCTGTGCCGAGGGAGGAACGTGTTGGGCCCAGTGCAATTGTCCTAGCTCCAACCAGAGAACTTGCATTACAGATCGATAAAGAAGTGAACAAATATAGCTATAAAGGAATTAGATCGTGAGTATTTTTTCCAAGGGATGTAGGCCATGCTGAAGCATTGTGAATCAAGGTACACTCTACTACAGGTATGGACAAATGGAATCTTAAAAAGTTGTCGAAACGCGTAAATTTGACAGCGTCCAATGGTATGACTGCGATGCTATATTGAAAACTTGTTTACTTTCTGTTCTGAGAGTGGGTCTCATCAATTTCCTGTCATTTTTTTGTTCTTAGTTAAGTTTGTTGTTATTTTGAGTTTTATCAACTTTTCAAATTCATCTGATAGCTTGAATAAGCTATCAGATGAATTTGAAAAGTTATATATAAATATAGGCAAATATATATATAAAATATAGTTATATATAAATATAGGCCATCGNTATTAGTTGAAATTTGATTCAGAAATGTCTGTTGGATGGAAAAATCAAAGAGTACAAAAGAATCATGCCTGTACAAAGAGTCTATTTGGACCACGTTAAACAGAACGGAACCAAGCCACATCAGCTTTTGCCAAATTTAATTGGGCAAGTCAATTTTTTTACATAGGTTGTGCAGATTTCAGTGCAAATTTCAGTGAATTTTCTCCAAAGTACAAAGCAAATTCCTCACAATTTTTAAGGGAGTCGGTATGAACACTCTCGTTAAAAATTGAATTGCCTGGTCAAATTTGGCAACAACTGATATGGCTTGGTTCCTTCCTGTTTAACGCGGTCCATTTTACATTCGGGGAGAGTAAAAGGATGGTCACTGAGGACCAATGGTATCTCAGTCTGTATTTTTTTTCATTGTGGGTTGGGCTGATTTTCACATTTTGTTCTACAATTTGTAAATTATTGTAATTACTAACTTTTTTTTTTTTTTTTCAGGCAAAACCTTAGCTTTTCTGTTGCCAGCTTTTATTCACATTGATAATCAACCTGTGCCGAGGGAGGAACGTGTGGGGCCCAGTGCAATTGTCCTAGCTCCAACCAGAGAACTTGCATTACAGATCGATAAAGAAGTGAACAAATACAGCTATAAAGGAATTAGATCGTGAGTATTTTTTCCAAGGGATGTAGGCCATGCTGAAGCATTTTGAATCAAGGTACACTCTACTACAGGTATGGACAAATGGAATCTTAAAAAGTTGTCAAAACGCGTAGATTTGACAGCGTCCAATGGTATGACTGCGATGCTATATTGAAAACTTGTTTACTTTCTGTTCTGAGAGTGGGTCTCGTCAATTTCCTGTCATTTTTTTGTGTTCTTAGTTAAGTTTGTTGTTATTTTGAGTTGTATCAACTTTTTAAATCCATCTAATAGCTTTTTGAAGCTATCAGATCTGCCAAAACCTCTTCAACGGGTCATTTTGAACTGCGTGGCAAAGACAGTACAACTTGCGACATCACTCAATGGCCTATATTCTCAGCGCTGCCACTTCGGCACCCCGTTTGTCCAAACCCATACTAGAGTGTACCTTGATTGTGAATGAAGCATTATTCCATGTGAGATTCAACTAGGATATAATCATGAGACACAAGTGCTCAACTGTCTCACCTCTCCTTCCTCATACTTGGTCTTGGTCTTTGGCTGTGCGTTGTGTTTCTCTCAATGAGTTTTTATTTGACTGACGCCCACTCTGAAAGTGTGTTGAGCATGTTGCCATGCATTTTTTCATGCCTCTGCAAATTTTCCGAACTTATTTGACCAAATGATAGGAAGTCTTCTGTAATATTTATGTAAAGTATCGAATATTTCACAAAATATTTCATTGGTATGCATGCATTTGTGTCAGTGAGACAATGACATCTTTCCACATAGATTTTCCTTGGAAATTATTTTTTTCTTGCTAAACCTGGTTTTCGATGAACATCTCGATTTTCTAGAAAATTGGTGGGTACAGAAAAAGACTGAGGTCAATTTTGTTCCCAGCCCTATTTGTTAAACGGGAATCACTTGTCTAACCCCCAGCGTTTTTCAAACAAAAAAAATGGGCAGGTCCGTGCTTTTAGCCCTCTCTCTTCTCATTCTTTTTGTCTTGAAGTTGGAGGGAAGGTAATTCTGGGATAGGATCTGTTGAGCCTCTTCATGTTTTGCTGTAGGAAAGTAACAACTGAATTTAAATTTCACTTTTCTCAGATTTCTAGACATAATTCATGTGTATCCTTTTCTGTCTTCAGTGTGTGTGTATATGGAGGCGGTAGCCGCAAAGATCAAATCAATGTAGTTAACAAGGGTGTAGAAATTGTTATAGCAACACCAGGACGATTAAATGACTTGGCCATGGCTGGTGAGTACCCTGTTTGCTATTAGTGAAAAGGGAGTTAAGAGCAGATTAAATGTTCATTTTGTAAATGCCAATTGAAAAAATTCAAGTAATGCACCTGCAATCACTCAGGTCTATGTTTTCTCCATTTCAGGGAGTCTAACCACAGTCTGCAGTCATTTGCTCCTTTTCATGTCTTTTTCTTGACTGTAATTGCTTAAAGTATTTGTAAAAAACTGAGCAACTAGAATTTTTAAAATTAATTTTTATTAAATTATTTTTCACTGACCAAGAATACATTTTGTGCCTTTCCGCAAGAAGTAATTGAGTCCGAATGCTGTTTTCAGGTGTGATTAATTTTAACTCGGTAACATTCCTAATTCTGGATGAAGCAGATAGGATGCTTGACATGGGTTTTGAACCACAGATCCGGAAGACACTGTTAGATATCCGTCCAGATCGTCAGACTGTGATGACAAGCGCTACTTGGCCAGATGGTGTGCGCCGTCTAGCCAGCTCCTACATGAAGGACCCCGTGCAAGTCAACGTTGGCTCTCTTAACCTTGCAGCTACACACTCCGTAACACAGATAATTGAAATCTGTGACGAATCTGAAAAAGAGGATCTAGTGAGTACATTTCAGATTTGAAATCTTCTATCAACTGCTTTGCCTTAAGTGATATACTAACTCAGAGTAATTAGTCCTCTAGGCTCTTCAAAATCTAAGGCTCTTAAAAACTTTAGGCAGTTGTTTTTCAGTTCACAATCAATATGTACGCTGAAATTTCTTATGTTAATATGATTTTCTATTTGTTGTGATCCATCGCTTCATGGAGCATCCAATCACATTCATAGTATGTCATATTATAGTTGGGAAAAAGTTATTAACAGTAGGTATAACATAATGGCACTCGATTTAAAAACTATTTTTATCATCGTAAGTGTCTCCTCTTCAATTGTGATTTTCCATTAATGTTGGACATACATCTACTCAACTTATTTGCCAAAAATTTCTATACATTTTTTATACAAGTTAGCGTAGGTGAAAATAGTGTTCGTTATGGTGTGGAAACTCCCACATCTTGCAACATAAAACCTAACGCCATTTGCAAAACTTCAAAAGAAACATGGCAACCACATATACCTAAATCCTAAATCTAGAGGTTACAAAGATTCCAAAAATGTGTAATTTTTTAAGATTTGGGATTTTTTTTTTTTAAAAAAAAAAAAAAAATTATCAAAATTGTTGTTTTACTTGATACTTGCGAAATTGCCCACAAGCCACTATACCTCATGGGCCATTAATGCGATCTTATATATGTGTTCCCTTAGTAGACAATTGTGAGGAAAAATAGGAAATTTTGGTGAAAAATTGGAGAAACTCTAAACCCGAAGATGAAAAAAGTTTTTTCAAAAGTTTGCTTGCAGGACGCGATGTCGGTCACACCAACAATGTCAAGTACATGAATTTAGAGTGTACAGTTGCAAAAAAAGAACTAGAGTTTCTCAATTTTCATTATTTGTGTAAATTCTCTGAATGTGTGATAATTTTCCTTTTTAATTGCAGCTCCTTCAGTTTTTGGCTAACATGGGACCAGAAGATAAAGTAATTGTTTTTGTTGGCAAAAAAGCACGGGCTGATGCCATATCAGCTGACATAAGTCTGAAAGGAGTAGACTGCCAATGTATTCATGGAGACCGAGAGCAGGCTGATCGTGAACAAGCGCTGGAAGATCTCAAAACAGGCTATGTTAGGATCCTCATTGCAACAGATGTAGCTAGTCGAGGTCTTGACATCGCTGATATTACGTGAGTCTCCTAAACTCTTTGATTAATTCATTTTTTTTCTATTTTTTTATGAGTCGAGGTCTTGACATTACTGATATTACGTGAGTCTCCTGAACTCTTTGATTAATTCATTTTTTTTTCTATTTTTTTATGAATGATAATTTTTTCGTCACAAACTTAATAGTTACATTGTCATTAATTTATAGAAAGTTAGCAAAAAATGTGATTCCTTAAGAATATAAAAAGTTGCAAATGGAAAGTTAATAGATCATTAATAACTCATAGAAACAAATTAATCTTCCAAACATATGCCTTGATTTTCGAGCAATTAAGGAATTAAGAATGTGTTGTATGCTGTTTTTGTATATGTTGAATGTTCTGGGTATGTTTTAATGTACAAATTCACTGCCTCTGTTAAAAACGAAAGGTGAGCAATGATTAGTCGAAAAGAAAAGTAGTCTGTTCCCCCAATACAAAAATACTGTACCTAGGGTTTCATTTTGTTTTTCATCTTTTTTAAATGCTTTTCTATAAACACAGAGAGCCTTTCTGATGGAACAGTATGTAGCAGGAAAAGCAGGTTTGTGAAAACTGCAATGAAAGGTTTCTTCCATGCATAGGTAGCAGTGCGTAATGAAAGCTATCCAAATTCTCCCCTTAATTAGATGGTCAATAATTTTCCTCAAATCAGACGGACTCCTCCTCTCGATTTAACTCATTTATCATTTATGAACCCATAAAATAATCTCTCTGAAGTAAAAAGGTTATTTTTGATTATTTAAGTATTTAAGCACTAACTGCCTCCTATTGTAAATGTCAATCTAGCCAACAGTTTATATTTATTATGTACTCCTGTTTCTATAGGCATGTTTTTAACTATGATTTCCCTCGAAATATTGAAGAGTATGTGCACCGAGTAGGGCGAACTGGTCGTGCTGGCAAACGGGGCGAGTCAATCTCTCTTTTCACTCGCAGTGATTGGGCAGTTGCTGAGGAACTCATCGGCATCCTAACTGAAGCTGAACAGGTAAAATAAGTAACATTATTTATGTTTCACCAGTTGAAGTATTTGTTCGTTCTCAGAAGATGAATGAGTGTTGAAGGCATTGTAAAATACCTACTGTTTTACAGGGAGCCTCTTAATCTTAACCATTGGCATTAAATGACAAGTATACTCATCGGCTTATCAATGAAACAAATGAGAAATAATTCGTCATGAGACCTGGAAACAATTTTTTTATACATTCCATAATTTTTCGACTGAGGGAGTTGCTCATCCACTTCTGCATTAAAAGCATAACTAACACACCACATCTCTGTGCGATATTTTCTCTCTTCCATATGGTAATTAGCTTGCTCAGTAACTTTTAATACTTGCATTTTTAAAAAGTAAAGAGTGCACTCAAAGGAATTCTCCTGGATTTTTTGGGCGATATCAAGCCATGATAAACAAGTTCAAAGTTGTGTGATTTGATCATCCTCTAGAAAGGCAAACAATGCGAAAGGTGAATATCAGCTGAAAAATTGAGTAAATTAAAAATGAATTGACGGAAATCTGTCACTTCAATTTAATCAATTTGGGAATTGATCATCAGTATCTGGGGAGACCTATGAAAAAATGTCTTAAATAATAAATTTACAAAAGGGAAAACTGCAAAAAATTGTAGGAACCCTATTTAATTACGAAGTGGCTATTCGTCGGTACGGTACCGACGGATAAATGGCTATTCGTCGGTACCGTACCGATGAATAAATAGCTATTCGTCCGTACCGTACCGATGAATAAATAGCTATTCGTCGGTACCGTACTTTGATTTTAGCACGTAAATTATATTAAATATATGATTTCTTAATAATATTTTGGTGGAAGTTAAGAGCTAAAAATTGGGTGAAAGATGGAAAAAAAACCCAACACGAGTTGTAAAGAAATATTCTCCAAATGTAATTTATGTATTTAATACTCTCACATAATACTGAAATGTACTACTCTGTCAAATAAATAATCATAATACTGAAAAGTACTTCACTGTCAAATGAATCATCATAATACTGAAATGTACTACTCTGTCTAAAGAATCATCAAGAACGCTTATTTTTTCGGGTGGTGGGGCCTTTAGTTTCATTTGCAGGTGTTTTCTTTCGTTTTCGTTTTTCGGGGGGATTTTCCACAGATTGTCGGTCGGCAACGGTGCGATTAAAGGAACGAAGTTGTCTTGCTGGCAGTTTAGGTCGCCCTCGTGAAATGACTTTACTCTTAAATTTTAGCTTCGTGAAGCTCTCTGCACTGACATTTTCGTCAGAAGGAGCAGCAACAGAAACCGAAGATTCGCTAGTGGTGGAATAGCTCTCTGCACTATGATCGTTGTTAGTTGGGGCAGCAACAAAAACCGAAGATTCGCTGGTGGTGGCATAGCTCTCTGCACTATGATCATTGTTAGCTGGGGCAGCGACAGATATTGAAGATTCGCAAGCCGTGGAGCAGCTACCATGAACTGACAATAGTTGTACATTTGTAGCACTTAGTATCTCCGTGTAATTACAACAGAGCACCATAGATGGCGTTTGCTTGTCCATTCGGACCAAGGCTTGACAACACATTTTTATTACGAGGTCTGTTAGATTAGAAACCGGATTTTGGTCATAACTAGCCCACAATGCGTCCAAATTACGTTTTCTTGAGCTTTTCTGATAGCTTAAAATATATTTAAGAACGCTACGTTCACAAATTTGAAAAATCCTAGTTAGCTTCGTTGGTATGTGGCTTGAAGTAAGGCAACCTCAAGGGTGTTTTGCGATTTTCATGTTTCACCGAACTTGTCTCTCTTTTTTCGGTCTTGCACTACATTTTTCAACCCACAAGGACGATTGGAGTCTTGTCTCCGTATCGTAGCCGTCCGCTAAAGTATTGTCACCGAAAATTATCCTATCCAAAAATGTAGGATCATTGTTAGAACGTTCAAGCCGCTAAAGGGAAATTGACATTTGGTTGGATTTTCGTTCAACGGACAACAATCAAGGGGCAAGTGTACCTGAAACTCGATGCGTGTCTACATATTCTATCAAAATTGTATGTACAGGGCCTTCAGAAAAATTACTCTGTTCAACAAGCTCGAAACGACCATTTTCGAGCACTTTTGCCCAAACCTCTTCCACGTGACAAATGTCAGTTGCCGTTGAGGGTCGATTCCCATGCTCCTCATCTTTGACGAACTCCTGACCAGTTTTGAAACGTTTAACCCATTCAAAACAGTGGGAAAATCTCATACAATGATCATGATAAACTTTACTTAGCATATACCAAAAGTTTCGGTACAAGGTATACCGAGTTTAAAACAAAATTTAATGTTGAATCTTTGCTCTATCAGTGATCGCATGATGAAAATCGCAAAACGCACCTGACTTACTCGTATTCAAGATAACAAAGAATAAACACTGATTAAAATAAACAAAATCTGTGAACCTAGCGTTCTTAAATATATTTCCAGCTATCAGGAAAGCTCAAGAAAACCTAATTCGGACGCATTGTTGGCTAGTTATGACCAAAATCCGGTTTCTAATCTAACAGACCTCGTAATTAATGTTGCCGATGCGGTACCAACGAATAGCCATTTATTTATCGGTACGGTACCGACGAATAGCCTCATCCATTTAATTAAACAGTGCCATGCTTGTGCATGGTGCGTCTTAATGAACTCTAATAATATGGGAATACTTATTAATGGTAATCCAGGACCTGTAGTAGGGTACTTCAACTAACATTCTAGCCAAAATTTATAAAATATTTTATCAAACCTCTGGAGAAGCGAAACCATATAAAGTTTATTAAGGATCAAATTCAAAAGTGAAAGGAGGAAAACCCTCCGCACCCCTTTCCTTGCATGGATGGAGTTTAATAGCCACAATTTTAGTCATCTCCATACTATTAGGTCTATTTCACTTTTTCTCAACTGAAAATTGTGAAATGGATCTATGCTTGTACTCCTAATGCCACTAGGATTTAGAAAATGCGTTCTTTGAGAAAAAAGTGTCTACAGCCATCCCTCCTTGCCCCAAAGCATTCATTAAATACACCCTTGGGGAAGCATGTATGTCGCAGTTACTTTTTAGCTACAATTAATCCTTCTATTTTACAGAATGTACCTGAAGAATTGTACGCCATGTCGGATCGTTTCACAAAGAAGAAAGAACGTGATAGGATTGAAGGCGGCCGAGGTGGAGGTCGCGGCGGAGGTCGTGGTGGTCGCGGAGGTGGAGGTGGCAGAGGCGGCCGGCGAGGTGGCCGCGATCGAGATGGCTGTGATTTTGGATACATGTATTACTAAGCTAACAGCAAAGCTACTCCAGTGGTCATTTTGTTTACGATTAAGCCTGTTCACTGCATTACCGGTGATAAAAGGACAAGTTCTATTGAGTGACCAGGGTGTTTGTAGATCCTTAGAAGAAATCTTATGTGTTATTTCTTTTTCTTTTTCAATGATTGATTGAAATCCATCTATCTATCTGTACTTTAACCATCCAGATTTTTTCAACCTGATTATTGACTTTCAAAGGTAGGTCGAGTAGTGTTAGATTTCGATCAAAACTTCCTCATACATAATTATTTGACCTTTATATTTTAAATTAAAACAAAATAGTTGTTGGATAGAATAAAAATTCTGTGCGAACGTCAGAAACCAAACCTTTTGGCCACCACCTCTTTGGCTAGAGGATAAAACTTTATGCTCCTGAACCATCTCAGGGCTAATACTCTGGAAGTGTGCCTTTGTCAATTTTCTGATAAGACAATATTTGAGCTTCCAAGACCCATTCAAGGGAACGGCAAAATAAGAATCGAATACTTTTGTATGAAAAATTCTTTGACTCTACTCTGATCATAATCTAGATTGAACATTACGTCACCTCCCAGCATTATCATATTTTTGTAAATACCTGCCATTGATTTTTTCCTGGGTTGAAGCTTAAGTGAAGCTTAGAGATTTTTATTTTTTACAACAGCTGCATGCATTTAAAACCCATGGGTAAGGGGGTATTGAAAATGTAAGTAAACCAACAAAAATTAGTGTTTTGTGTTTCTGCTAGACATCCTGGTGACTTCTTCCATAACCTATTATAAGGGATTTACCCTCTCTTTTTCATGAACATGTAATATATTTGCCTTCTTTTCCTCTTCTTTTAAAATGTATACCTCCAGTTCCATAAATGTTTTCACTGATCAAATTCTTTAAGGTTTGTTTTCCAGTCCCATCGTTTTGTAAGGTCTAGTTTAGATTCTCGATGAATTGATGTTTCCTCTGATCATAGACTTTTTATGATTGCAAGAGGCTCCATTATTTATCTTCTAAGTTCCATTCCTCAGGCGCTTTTTTTTTTTTTTTTCAGTCATTATTGCAAAATATTTTTTTTATTTTAAAACAATTTTGTCATAAGAACGATTTCAAATTACTCCAAGATAAGTTAACCGTCATTCTAATGAGATATTTCATAATCAGTGTTACAGAAGTAGGTTTTTTGCTTTCTCATTTTTTTTCGAAATCAAAATCATAATATAAAACCGCTACTGTCAAATTTGAGAAACGTGTAAGTTTTCTATGACATCAGGATAGAATGTAAAGAAATGTCTGTACTTGAACAATTCAGTCCAGAAGTTAAAACTCCTTGTCCAACAGCGGCAGTTTTGTTTTGAATGTTTTGAATACACAGATTGATAAAAAATCGGTTGTAATTGGTTTTGCTTTATTTTTTACTTCAGCAAATAATTCTTTTGAGACTGGGGGAAATTTTTGAGGTAGTATTTAATCTTGTAAAGTTTTCTCTATAGAGACTGTTTTTCAGTCAATTGTTTCTCTCAAAATTTTTCCGAAAAAGTTTCAAACAGATTTCTTGCATTTAAGGAAGATTTTTTATTCATTTCCTTATGTTATTTTAGAATATATTTGTATAATTATAAAGCAAGAAACTTCTTGCAGTTGAGACTCAAGTTGTCATGCAAACTTGATTTGTTCGAGAGTTTCTCCAGATATGTAGTAAAATGCTCCATGCAAAGATAGGGTGGAATAAATGAGCAAAGTTGTCATTCTGTATGAAGAGCCTGTATGTGATAACTGTAATTTTAACAGAATCAGTGCAACTTTACTAATGAAAATACCTATCTCTTCATGGAGAGTTTAACTGGACTGCATTTTGTAGTAACAAACTACTATTTTTGGCTCATTCGCAAAAGCATTATCTTCACTGGGAAACTAATGACAGTATGTTGTTTCTACAATGAGCCAGAAGTAGTACTTCCTTATCGCAAAGGGTAGTTCAACTAAACATAGAGGTGGACTCTTTACCAGATCAAGTTAGCTCCCTCATGATGGCCTCAACTTTGAGAGCTTCTTATATTTGAGAAAATGCAGCGCCATGTTGGCAAAATCAAATTTAACAAAAATAAAAAATAGTACCTAAAATCAAAAATTTTTGCTGCATGCAGATACTCTATTGCAATCTTCACTTTCAGGTGAGGGTGATAATCGAAGTGCTGTGGTTCTAGAGATGGACTTTTGCCTTTAACTTTTGACTTACTTTAGCTGTGACCTTTCAGAAATTTATTTTTCTATTGCATTTGATTTATTTGCCCACCGAGCATTTCTGTGAACAAAAAATTTCTTTTAATTAAAGCCTGTCAGGATTATGTAATCATGCATTTTTCAATTTTGCAGAAGAAACTTAATTGTAAACTTCAATTATTCTGAAGACTAACATGAAGTCATGTTTCAGCCTCGTGAATATTCTCACTGTATCTTTATTTTCAACTAAGATGACAGGCATTCTTATTCCCACTTTACTGTTTTTAATCAAATGATTTTTTTAAATCAGTTGTCTTTTGTCTCTGCTGATCTTGTGTCTGGCAAAAAATTTGTATATTTGTTATTTTGTTAGCAATTTGTCGTTGATCCTTTTCTTTTGTGCAAATTGTTGAATTTTTCATGCATTTTTGCATTATCTACATTAAACTAAAGTAAATAAAATTCCATATATTTATAATGAAATAAGTGATGTTCTCTTCTTCTTTCCTACTAATATGAGTCTCAGTCATTTTTAAGTTTGATCGTCAAAACTGAGTGAATGGACTCTCTTTTTTAACTTTTTCAGAGCTCAAAATTCAGAAGGATTTATGTGCCTTGTAAATAAATTAGGAAGGAGTCACGAATTTTCAAGTCTGTTTCAAAGCTTCTGTAAATTCGGCAGGGCAAAATTTGGGCCCTGCTTCCTCAAAACTTATGAGTTACAGGACATCGCAAAAAAAGACTTTCTCATAATCATACAATCTGAGCCAAATCGTAAAATTAGTGTGAAGAAAAGAAAATTAGTTTTTGAAATTTCTGTTGAATATACCCACGTCTGCTTCAGCAGATAAGCTTAGTATCGACTTGTTTAATTTTTTTTAAACTTTGGTAGATATTTAATAAAACTTAAGAAGTTATAAAACACCTAAATGTGGTGAAAATTGAATTGAAATATTTTACCATTAACCTCGAGCATTGGGGGTCCTTGTCAAATCCATAATTATTTGCAGCGGTATGCATAAACAGTTCCCAGAGATTGTATTAAATTTTATTTTTTCCTCTGCTCAAGAAAATAATATTACACCACTAGTCGCAGAACAATCTAGTAGGTCACGCATCTCTATTTCTCTACATTCCATATTTCCTAGCAGTTTTAAGTATTTGGAAGTGTGACATTGTGATCATCTGTCTAGCAAGGAATTTCACGCTGATTCCTTTTTTTTGCCATTTCAAGAAGTTTTTCTGAAAATTTTAACCGAAATCTCTCAAATTACAATCCTCCTTTATGAAATAACGCAACGGAGGCCAATTTTACGAAAAATCGAGACACCGTTTTCAGGATTTCTCCTGGGCCTCTGTGCCCAACTCATGAATCATGCGAAAAGAAGAAATGCTTAACAGAATTTTTGACTATTCCAACCTCGATTTTTTAATCTTTTTTCTATAAAGAAATACTCTGGGTGCTTAGAATTGACATTAATACCTACGCGCAACTTGTGCGCACTACAGCGTTCTGATTTTAAAAAATTACCGGAACATCCAAAAACTCATGAAAATATTTCACAGTGCCCACACACTGCTGAAAATGAAAACGTCTGAATGCAGCCGATAAACGCTGTGAATGATCAAGCCTAGTATGTAGTAAATACTAGGAAGTCTTATTGTTAGCCAAAATTAGCCGTTAACAACTGAAAACAGTTAGGAAAAGAAAAAAATCCCAAAAAATTGAAACTAAAGGGGGGGGGGGGGAGCTATGGAGAGGCAAACAATTTGGAAAGGAAATTTTTTTTATTCCGTTATAATATTTTGCATCTCCGTAACCTATTTAGTCGTGCTATGGAAAAACGCCGTATGAGCATTCGAATGTTGCCAAATTTCCTCTCGGAATATATTTATTCGTGAAAAAAGGTATTACTATTTCTCCTTGAAATTTAGTGACACTTCAGATCAAATTATGAAGAAAATTCTCTGAAAAATCGGAGGAAAAATACTCACAAATTCCCTCCTGAAATCGTCAGTAGTCAAAGAAAATTTGGCAACACCTCAAGGCTCATACGACGTTCTTTAGCACGGCAGTGTTGGAGGCAGGCAGGAATCGCAGCATGGGTACTTCTTATTGAAGCAGGTTGCAGCACTGCACGGCGTAGCTTGTACCTCACCTGCGCCCACCTTCCACACCTGTAATACAGGTAGGCGGGGAGCAAGGCACGGATGTTACGTTACTCAGTCTTTCTCTTTGTTTCCCTGTCAACGTCAACATCAGCGAAAGTCACAAAATTCGCGTCAGCCCACGGCGCCATGGGTCTTCGTTCGTGTTAATTTCGCGAGTGATCTGTGTTTTTTCCGTGCCAACGCAATCATTTTACCGTTGTTGAACTCCAGTTCAAAACTTACAGGAATTTGTTTTCGTTTAATTGCGGCTAGTACGCTTTCATTGCGGTGTGTGATGGTACGCGATTTGTTTATTGTCGCCGTCTCGCTTCGTTTACCTTCGTGTTGTGTGTGTGGTTCAGTATGTGGATCAATTTTCACCCTATAACGGAGGATTACCTTTTTTTGATGATGCCGATATCGAGCCTTTCAACAAAAAAGTGAAGAGGTAAGATTGTCAGTTCGCACTTCATTCAGGGTGCTCCTATCACTTGTTACCTGGAAGCCTGTTGTTATGAAGCAACAGGTTGTTCTTAGGATCTGTGATTACCACCTAGATGCTTTCATCAACAAATTTTCATATGGAACTATTCTAATGAGCTTGTATTCGTACTATTATAATCTCAACTTCTACAGCTCGGACACTTACTGTCCTCAATAGCCCCGTGGATAGTAATAATTATTACTCCCTTACATCTACTTCAGGAAAGGTGGGGTTACCATGAGTTGTTAGGTAGGTATCCCACTTTAGGGTTGCCAACTTCAAATTCCTTTTGTATTTCAAGACATCGATTTTTTGCCACTAACACTTGGAAAATTGCCAAAATCTTTTGCGGTCAACTGTAAATTGGAATTCATTTTCTAAACTGGCGTGCAATCAAAATCAGCGGACATCAATTCCAATATATATATAACAATCCCAAAAATCAATTTTAAAGCAATGATCAATGAAATTGATGTTTTCTCGAGCATTACCAATTTTACACTGCCCAGTGAGAAAAACCAAGTACTTGCTGGAATCACTCGATGACAAGATCTGAACCAGATAAAATTTAACATGTTTTCTCTTGGTACGTTGAAGACGATTCATGCGACTGGAAGTTTAAAAACTCTTGAATTAACTGGTCAACTCCGGAAAAAAATATTAATTTTTGCCATTTAACCAAAGTTAATTGTAAAAACCGAACATTACTATCTTGTTTTGGAGTCAATTCCCTGTTGCATGATTTGTTTTCCCTGCAAAATTTCAAAGAGAGAGTATGACGATTATTTAGCACACATAGTGAGGAGAAAGAAGAAGAGAGAATCACCTATAGACGTAGCCATCAGCTCAATGAGAAACAAAGGAAAATACCAGTTGTCAAAATACCTTGCTTGAAAATAATCAAAAATTTGATGTAGATAGGGGGAAGAGCCATGGAAAAAAATTCTTGTGAAGAGATCCCATAGGCTAATGCATAGTGCTCTCATATACTTATTCAGCCCTAATAAACGGAGAATCACCTATGTAGTAAAAGTTATGTAACAAATATTTATTCAATTGGATTCAATTAAAAAAGTAGGGGGACCGTTGAGATCAGAATTGCACTGGATAACTTTTAAATAAACTCTAGAGATAGGTACCTATAACACAAAACAAAACAGAATATTCTATGGCGAAGAGGACTGATAATACCCTGGCAATCCCTGATCCTGACTGAGTCAGTCAAATTAAAAAACAAGGGAGGAATGCAGAATACAGGTGATTCAGCCCAGGTAGTATTAGCAATCTTTCAACCATCAATAGAGAATGTACCTAGGCAGATAGCAGGGCTTCAAATCCTAAAATGGACTGGGTTTGTAATGGCTTACATTCCATGGTGTTAAAATTGGTCCCCAATGAAAAGTAGGTTATCGTGTTAAAACTTCATGAGGAAATGTTGATTTTTGATCGAAAGGAGATCTTTGAAATGTAACCTGTGGCTGAAAGTGCACTTCTTTTGACAAAAACGTTTTCAGTTATGCTTCTTTAAGGATTTCAATCAGGGAGACATTCTTTTGCATAATGGGAGAGTTTAAAAAATTGTGTTCTCCTCTTGCCCCTGTAATTCTCCCCTCTGCACAAAATTTGCTTAAGTCCCGAACAGATGTCTTTTTTCAAAAATCATCCTCTTAAAATGCACTCCAACAAAAAGGGAAAAGAAAAATGAAACTGCACATTTTTCAAAGAAAAACGTTTAATTACTTTGGATCAAGGTAGGGCCATAGGTTATTTAGATTAGGCACTTAGCCTTTTTTAATCAAATGTCGCTGGAAAATGCATACCTCAAAATACAGCCCAAAAAATCCACTGAAAGCTTGAATGTAAGGAGGACCGCTTCACGTACCTAAGGAATTTGTGTTAAAAAATTGTATGTTAATATTCCAGAAAAAACTTCGAAACGAAATATCCAGACTGTCGGGTATTCTTTATTTTATTCCGTCAGTACATTTTCTTGCCCGCAGTCATTACACCTGGTCTCAATATTGTTCATGTTATGCAAGCAAGAATTCTTACGACGGATCTAAAGGACTTCAGAGGAGGATTTAGTAGTCGATGGATCAATCAACGTGTCATATGGACGTATTTCTATCAAACGGAACTAAGTGCATTATGACGTGAGCCCTGTGATGCACATATGCTTATGGGTCTCAGGGCTCATGTCTTAATGCACATAGTTCCGTTTGACAGAAATACGTCCATATGACATGGAGTCATTAGGGTCTCGATTATCCGCGATGATTGGAACCGGAGCCATCGCGAATAATCGGAATTTGCGAATATTTGAAGCTGAGCGTTTTGGCCAGGGAAAGGGATAAAAAACGCTGTCTTTTTATAGAACATCAAACCACTTGTAAAATACTAGACAGAGATTTAATTTTTGGTTAAAAATGAACAAATTTCACCTCTAAGAAGTTTTTTTGGTAAAGATTATTTGAGTAGCTTGGAGGGAAAGTGGTACAAGTGCAGTTTTTGCTATTTTAAAAATTACGTGTTTAAATTTACAAAAGTAAACGAAGCCCTAAGGTGGAAAGACATTTTACACTCGCCTTTTGATGCTTAAAAATTAGATCTTCGCAGTGAATTTTTCTCAGGAAAAATTTAAGACTAGGTAGTTTTTGTTGAGATCATCAATATTGTAATTTTATTTAAAAAACTGCACTTATACCACCTTTTCCACTAGCCCCTCATTTCTGGATGGAATTTTTTTCTTTTCTCTCTTTTTTTTACAGACGTTTGCGCCATAAAATTACAGCGTTTTTGGGCCAAAGTCACCGAAAAGAACCGCGGATAAGCCGAATCGCGGTTATTCGAGATTGGACCGTATTTCAAAATATTTCTCGATCCCTTTGTGTGCAAATACCTAACGGACAACAGCATGATGTACCTGATGCTCAAACATTTTTTAGGCGATTCGTCACTAGTTCTGGCGCAGTCGAACTGGCGTGCGATATACAGCATCGGTTGTGTAAGAAAATCCCGGCAGATTGTGAATTCTTAGCCAAAAAATGCCGTCATGTCTCTGAATTTTGCCAATTTCGTGGTTCAAAATGATTCTCTAGCCTCTAGCGCAGGGACTATCGTCCATTTTTTTGGCTGAAAATTCAAAATCTGCCGAGACTTTTCACTTAATCGATGTGATAGGTACATCGCAAGACATGTCAGTTCGATCACGCCAGAAACCGTGATGAATCACCCCAAGAAATGTGCGAAGAAACCAGACCCTATCGATGGATCGATTAGTCTCCAAACTGCTGAAGAACCCTCGGGCCGATTATTGAAATTGATAGACAAAACTATAGGAAAAGAAGAGGAAATGGATATATAGGGGTCCTATTGTTGGAAGCGGGTAGTTACAATGGACAAAATGATAAATTACCTAATGACGTCCACGAAACACCTATAGTTAGTCCATCATTTCTCCCTTAGTCTATACAGGATTGCCACAGTTAGGGAATGCCGGGAAATGTCAGGGAAAATTGTCAATTCACCTTCACTTGCTTTCTCGAGTAGGTTTAACGTTTCAAACAACAAATTTTGCCTGAAAACTATTTTTAACTAGGTATGTCTTTTAACAATCTGGCATTTTTTCAATTGTTGGAGAATTTCACTAAAGTGTGCCACACTGGAAAAAAAAAAAAAAAAAAAAAAAAAAAAAAAAAAAAAAAAAAAAAAAACCATTGGATCTAGAGTCCAGACTCTTAAAAACATAAATAAATTAAAAATACTCTTGATTCAATCAGATTTAAGCTTAAATTAAGAGCCAAGCAAGCCTCTTAATTTGAGCGGATTTCCTTTTGATTTAAGCAAAAATACGATTGAATCAAGAGTATTTTTTCTTGTCAATGTTTTCAAGAGTCTGAACTCTAGATCCAAGCGACTTTTTTTTCCAGTGTGTAGTGATGAATAGTTGATGTATCATAAATCAATCGAATATCGGCACCCTCATTTATCGGTACGTCTACTTTTCTAGCGCTGCGTTAAAGTCTCTGAGGTGACTCCCGCATTTTCCCGTCTTAGCGATCTCTCGCACGGCAAAGCGTGATAAAAATTTAAAGGCACAGGACCTTAAGGTCTCGATACACGATCAAATTCCCAAACAAATTACCATCAAAGTGTCGGGGATCATAGTCTCAAAATCATTACTTTGCTTAATTTTAAAATGAAAACTTAGCAGAAATGTTTCGTGCGACAGGAAGTGATGAATAGTGGCACTCTATTCTGATCAAAATCTTACCATCGTCCAATTTTGATTAAAGAGGACCGTTGAAATCAAGAGCCAAGCAAGCCTCTTAATTTGAGCGGATTTCCCTTTGATTTAAGCTTAAATCTGATTGAATCAAGAGTCCTTTTTCTTGTCGATGTTTTCAAGAGTCTGGACTCTAGATCCAATGTGGTTTTTTTTCCCAGTGCAGGAAAATCAGGGAAGTACAGCGAATTTAATTTTCCAAATTCTGTGGTAACCCTGTCTACAGGAACCACCCATTTCAACCAGTAGAATTTCTCCCTACTCCCCACGTCTTCTTTGTCTATCGCTTCGTCTATCAACTTCACTAATCAGCCCGCAGCCCAAGTTTTCCGCACAGCGTCTCCGTCACGCGCGGAGCAACTCGGGGGCCGAACCGCGGAGCGACCGCCGGGCGGACCCCGTCGAAGTGGGCAGATTCAGACAGTTCCATGTAAATGAGGAGACGAAGACGAGAAGACGCTGCTGCAGGTTCCCAGCGTTCTGCCCGTCGTCGAAAGTTCCTGCTCGCTACGCGAGGCTCAGAATGAGTACCCGAGCCGAAGCCGAAGCGCGGCGCCCATCCCCGGTCGGATGCCAGAACGGAATGTTGACCCGGTTTGGCGAGTTCCTCTTTTTAGACCCCCCCCTCTCCCTCCGAA
>NW_017565251.1:404771-415968 GCF_001854935.1 Bemisia tabaci
CCTTGCGGCGATGCGGAGGCCTTGTCCGTGATCATCGATTCGCTTGTTTACGTGTTGATTGGATTGGTCCACCGCCCGGCCCGGGCGGCCGTCGCGTCGCCGCTTTTACAGTAGGCCCGTGCCATGGTCCATAGATAATATCGTCGTTGGCTGGAGAGAATAGACAAGCGTAGATCTTCCACTAGTATTCCGACACTGCGGGCCGATTATTGGAATTGATAGACAAAGAAGACGTAGGGAACATAGACCGATCCTATTGGGCGAAAAGGGTAGTTGTTAAAGATTACGGGAGAAGATGATGGACTAACTTTAGGGTCTCTCGTGGGCTGCCATCAGTTAGTCTATTACCTACCTCCGTAACCACCGCAGTAGGATCCCTCAACATAGCTTTTGTCTTCTTTGTCTATAGATTTGTCTACTATAGATTTGGGTGGTTGTTAAAGACCTAGAGGGAAATGATGGACTAACTGGACTCCAGTTAGTCAATCATTTCCCTCTAGGTCTTTAACAACTGGACCGCACTTAGCAGAAAGGAACTAAGCCAGATCAGTTATTGCCAAATTCAACTGGGCAATTTCATTTTTTACTAGAAAACGTTTGTGCAGACCCCTTTGAAAAGTTTAAGTTTTCTTCACTCTGTGCAGAAAATTCACTAAAATTTGCACCAGAATCCGCCTAACCGTTTTCATTTAAAAAACTAAATTGCCCACTTAAATTCGGTAATAGCTGATGTGACTTGGTTTATTTCTGCTTATAACGCGGTCCAACTACAGGGTCTCTCGAGGGTTGCCGTTAGTTTGTCTATTACTTACCTCCTTTGTCCATTGTAACCACCCGCTTCTCCTTTATTTTCAGTTTATCTTGCTTGTCTATAGCTTTGTCTATCAATTTCAATAATCAGCCCGCTGGTGCAAACGTTTGCTTTCAGGGACTCAATTACCTTTTACTATAACCTCATGGCGACAGGTGCAAACTTTTACTTTCGGGGATTCAGCCACTTCCTTATCGACAGTCATAAGGTAGCAGCAGTATAATCTCGCTTTTTCCGGCTGTTGGCCTACCTGCTTCGGGTGATGTCATGTGCCAAACAGGTTTCACCAAACCTCGGCTTGTTTGCAAGACGACATGTTCAACACGTTGTTAAACATCCACCCAGTAGATAGGTCATGGTCATTGGTTGAATGTTGGAGGCTCAAAAGTAAAAGCTTCCTCCATCGCCAAGATACCAATGGAGGGTGTCCCTTTGTCTCTGTACTGGACCCCCCCCCCTTTCCTACTTTGACTGGACAAGGAGGGGTTTCGATAAGNCCCCCCCTTTCCTACTTTGACTGGACCAGGAGGGGTTTCGATAAGGGGCGTCTTTGGGCCCACCGTGAATTTCCTCAACCCTGACGATCTTCTGCTCATTGAGGGTCTATATTGCACGGAGTGAACCATGATTTGGGCATTTTCACCCTCTTTTCGGGTCCAATACTTTAGCTTAAATATTGGTTTAAAAGTCAATTTTGGCGCATAATGCGGGTGTGCGGCGGAATGCCGAAAAATACGCATTTTCCGCCGAACTCGGCCTTTAGATCTGTTTTTCGGCCTCTAGGTATCAGACGTCAATTGAGATCGAACATGACCGGAGCATGATGCATTCCCTGAAATCTAGGCCTTCATGGAGCCAAAAATCTTAGAATACACCGGAAAAAAAACTCCGGCCCTGGAAGCCGTAGCGTACTCACGGGTTATACAGACATTCCGTCCGCATTCCGGGCTCGGAGGCCAGAAATTCCGGGCGTAGCACCCGGGCGGAGCAATCGGAGCCACGGCTCCAGCACCAGTAACTTTCGGCCTCTGGGCCCGGAACGGACGTATGTCTATACAGCCTGTAATTTTTTCTCATTGGAAATTCAGAAGCCGTCGCCGAACATTTTTCCCCAGTCTGGCAAAGGCGGATCCAGGAATTTGGCAATACCGGAAATCCTCCATTTCAACCTATGCTAAATAATCGATTCTTGTCGGAGTACTTGGCCCCTCCAAGAATCGATACATTTCCATCGGTTTCAATGGAGTAAATCCGGCGTTGCCAAGTTGCTGGATCCGCCAATGCAGTCTGGGGCAAGAATTACGTAAAACGAGCGAGGGGGAAAATGTGAGAACGCATTTTTACCGTCTGCATTCCGGGCGTAGCACCCGGAGTAATAGAAGATACGGCTTCAGCATCCGTAACTTTCGGCCTCTGAGTCCGGAACGGACGGTAGATCGTAGATCTATCTAGCCCGTAACTTTTTTTCAGTGTGATTTTCAGGAATTTTTTAAAATGAGACCCTCTTTAGGAATTTTTAATCTCGAACACCCTTTCCCGCCTGCGGGCCGATTATTGAAATTGATAGACAAAGCTATAGACAAAGAAGACATAAGGAGTATAGAGCGATCCTATTGGTTGAAATGGGTGGTTCTTATAGACTAAGGAAGAAAATGATGGACTAACTGTCGGGTCTCTCGTGGGTTGCCGTTAGTTAGTCTATTACCTGCCTCCTTTGTCCATTGCAACCACTCGCTTCCACCAATACAATCTCTCCATATCTTTTGTGTCTTTCTTTGTCCATTGCTTTGTCTATCAATTTCAATAATCAGCCCTCTGGTTAAAAAATTTCTGACAAGGCCACCGGCGTATGATACCCCTGCGGGCCGATTATTGAAACTGATAGACAAAGCGATAGACAAAGAAGACATAGGGAGTATAGAGCGATCCTATTGGTTGACATGGTTGGTTCTTATAGACTAAGGAAGAAAATGATGGACTAACTGTCGGGTCTTCAGTGGGTTGCCGTTAATTAGTCCATTACCTACCTCCTATGTCCATTGCCACCATCTGCTTCCACCAGTAGGATCCCTCCAAATCCCTTTTGTCGTCTTTGTCTGTAGCTTTGTCTATAAGTTTCAATAATCGGCCCGCAGGTTAAAAAATTTCTGACAAGGCCAGCGGCCTGTGATACCCTTGGACGGGCCGGGATGACGATTGACGGTAGCGAGGTGGAAAATGGACCGGTCGTGGATGCGAGGAGGGAGACAACAACTTTCTCTGCCGTGTTGTCGGCTCCCCGCCCCGCCCCTGGGCCGGGGCCGGGGCTCCTGTCGAGGCACTTGTTCAATGCGCTGGAATCATGAATGAGTGACCGAGTTGGTAATGCGATGCTTGGCGTGGTCGCGTTGCCGCCGTCTGTGGACGCTACGTACGCGCCACGCTACGGCCGCCGCCTCCGTCGGGGCCCACGACCACCGTGGGACTCGCGTCGTGGGACCCCAAACTCCCCGAGTTGCCGAGGTCAAGGTCTCCGGAGACCGGGCCCCAGCATACGGTCACGCGGCACTTTCAAAAAACATTTCTAACGCCATTTGTGCAGGCCCCGAACTGATCACCAGTCTTCATTCGAGTACCTTTATAGACAGAGTATGCACTGAAAAAAAGTTACGGGCTATATAGATAAACCGTCCGTTCCAGGCTCAGAGGCCGGAAGTTCCGGGTGTTGGAGCCGTAGCTTCAACTGCTCCAGGTGTAACGCCCGGAGCTTTCGGCCTCTGAGCCCGGAACGCGGAAGGTATGTCTACATAGCCCGTACAAGTACAGCTGCCGCGACTGAAGTTTTTTTTCATGGCCGAATTGCTAAAATAGTTCATATATGGGTTACCAGTTTAGACATTTTCCGGCCTAGCTAGCGAAGCTTTTTTAGAAATTCATCATACAAACCCATTACGCAGGGTTGCCACAGTTAGGGAAAACCGGGAAATGTCAGGGAAAATTTGTTAAATCTCCTTCATTTGCTTTCTAGAATGGGTTTGAGGTTTTAAACAATAAATTGTCCCTGAAAACTATTTCCAATTATGCCTTCTTAACCATCCATCACTTCTTCAATTGCCCAGGAATTTCACCAAAATGAGTCTGGGAAATCGCAGGGAAACAAGGAATTTCATTTTCTACATTCTGTGGCATACATTACGATTACCATTACTATTTTGCCCCTGCGGGAACATTAAGCTGAACTGGGCGCGTGTGCCGCTTCGTTTTGTTTTGTATTCAGGACGACACGCGCCGTCGCGTTGGCAGCCTCAATCTGCACTGCCATCAATATTTTCACTGGCAATCGGTAAGTGCGCAAGTTCAAGTCCGATGACTCTTCGCTCCTCACTGTCAGCGACTGCGCTGCCGAGTGCCGTCGTGTGCCATCTGGCTTTGCAGGTCAAATTTTTGTGCCGTCGCCGTCTAGAATGCCAATGAGCCGCCTCAGCCTATTGCCGGTAGCTCGTCTATTATTCATATGAATACGTCGGTTAAAGTCAACGGAATAGGAACTCTCAGCGAAAGCAATCGTTTGAATAGTATAAGCAGGGTGCTCAGTCAGGGAGTACCGGGAAAACCGGGAAACGTCAAGGAATTTTAAAAAATCAGGAAGAACCCGGTACATGTCAGAGAAAATGACGGAATAATGTCAGGGAAAAATTGTCAGGTCACCTTTATTTCGTTTCTTGAATGAATCAGGCGTTTCAAACAACAAATTTTGCCAGAAAACTAATTCAAATCTTGTCTTTTTAAGCATCCAGCGTATCCTCGATTGTCAGGGAATTTCAGCAGAATGTGGCAGGGAAATGTCAGGGAATTTCATTTTCTAAATTCTGGGGCAACCCTGTATAGGTAAATAGATTTGGTCGGTTTATCGGGCTTACAGATGTCCAACACCAGGGTGTCTACTGTCAGTAAAAAGCGGAAAATATCAGGGAATTCGATGTCATCAGGAAAGTCGGCCATGGATCAGGAAATTCCGAGCACGTCAAGCCTTTTGCAGCTATACTCAGTTTAGCACATGCCTAAGTAATACATCCAGTGGCGTCATTTGGGGGGGGGGGGGAGGGGCCTTGCGTCGTAAAAAAACCCAGATAAACGAGAAAAATTGATCGAATTGCTGAAAAATATCAGGAAACTCCGAAATGAAATATTAGTAGACACCCTGGAAACGTTATATTTCATTTAATATCAAAATAATATCTTGAAAGTTTCCAGCGTTCCAATTCCAGACCTCAAAGTGGCAGAGGTCCGTGGCTCTCAGCACTTGTAAAAGTATTTGCATGTAACCATTACTGACGATAGAACCTTTCCTATCCTTTCATTGAAGTCTCCAGTGGAGGCTTCAAATGTTCAAGTCAATTTTCCCAACCTTGCGTCGAGGTCTCCAGTGGAGGCTGCGAAATAATGTCTTGGTTTGATTTCCTAACCTTTCGTTAAAGTCTCCAGTGGAGGCTGCAAATGTTCTGGTTGATTTTCCTAACCTTTCGTTGAAGTCTCCAGTGGAGGCTGCAAAATAATGTCGTAGTTGCTTTTCCTAAACTTTCGTTAAAGTCTCCAGCGGAGGCTGCAAAATAATGTCGTGGTTGCTGTTCCTCTCGTTAAAGTCTTCAGTAAAGGCCGCAAAAAGAGCAAGACGAATGAAAAAATTCATCCTCAAAAATGTGGAAACCATGCATAGGATACATTAGCCGCTATGTTATAAAGTTAATATCATATTGATCAAGTATGAACGTGGGAACAGTCAGCGGGCTGATTATTGAAATTGATAGAAAAGAGGCAGAGAGAAAATGGAGTGGTCCAATCGGTGGAAGAGGGGTGATTGCAATGGACATCGGAGGTAAGTAATATGCCCTTTGCATACGTTGCAAGTTTTAAGTTGAAAGTGGGGGTCATCGATGAGGGTTTTTGCATCACATTTCACGATCATCGATGAGTGACGCCGCGATGACCCCCACTTTCAGCAAAACACTTGCTACGTTTGCCAAGGGCAATAGATTAACTAGCAGCAACCTATCGTGAGCCCATCATTTACCCCTCAGTCTGTGGAAACCACCATTTCAACCAATAGGATCGCTTCATTTTCCCGTTGTCTTCTCTATCTATGGCTTTGTCCATCAATTTCAAAAATTGACCTACCGGTCGACGTTCTGAGTGTTTTTATGTGCTGCATCGATAACGATAAGAAATCGGAATTAAATTTGGGGGACTGAATAAGAAAAAAACGAGTTTAGGGCTGGTACCTGCGCGGTAGGTCCAAGCCCTAACCGGGTCGGTAAAATTGCTTTTTCTCATACCCCATAGGGGCAGGCCCGGCGTACCTACCTGCTTCAGGGTTCAGCCCTACTTGGTAAGGGCTGGACCCTGTCCACACGGAGAAAAAAACTTCGTGTGTGGGACCCGAAGTTTAGGTCATATATGGATCTCTGAAGTTTTCGGATTGAGTATCTGAACACTTTAGGACCAGCTGCTGAGGTTTGGATCACACATCTGAAACTTCAGTTCTAACATCTGAAGTACTTCGGTTTTCACATCTGAAAAACTTCGGTTCTCACATCTGAAGTACTTCAGATGTAAGAACTGGAGTTTCAGATGTGTGATCCGAACCTCGACAGCTAGACCTAAAGTGTTCAGATGCTCAATCCGGAAACTTCAGAGATCCATATGACCTAAACTTCGGGTCCCACGGACGAGTTTTTTTTCTCCGTGCAGGTAGGGCTGGGCCCTACCCGCGCAGGGACTGCTCGTGTGGGGTATGAGGTGAAGCAATTCTAGGGCCCAGCCCTAATCTCATTTTTTCCGTGTAATTTTTCTTAAAAGTAACTCGTTTTCCCGTTTTCCTTTCACGGTATGTCTTGAAATGTGTGTGTCGTTTTGTCTTGACGGCGTGGCGCGGGCGCCGCGCCGCGCCGTGCTTTCTACAACAACGTGGCACGCTTCGCGGCGCGGCCAGTCACCAGTCAGTGGGCCGCAGCCGTGTCGCGCCTCGCCTTCCCACTTTCTAATAATCGATGCCGCGCCGCGCGTATAGCGCGTCGGTCGTTAGCTCGCCCGGGCCTCGCTGCGTCAGAATATCGTCTGCAAGGTTCATAGATTTGTATCGAACCGATCAGGGTGTCTACAAGTCCGGAATTTTGGAAAGTCCGGAAATACACTGAAAAAAAATCTCGTTGTATTTACTAAGAAAAGGGTAAAATTACCAAGAATTCAGGGTTCTATTTGATCCCAGGTTTTTCTTGGTAAAATTACCATTTATGGAATTGGTAATTTTACTGAGAAATCTCGGTAAACTTATTGAACTTTTTCGGTAATTTTACTGGACCTTGGTGAAAACGCCAATATTTTTTATCGCCTGTGGTAGAATTACCGAGATAAAATGGCAAAGTTACCGGGAATTGATTACCAATAAAAGTGATATTCTTACATGGAAAAAACAGTAAAAATACCGGTTTTTAGGTAAGCTTACCAGTCTGTCTTGGTATAACTACCAATAATTGGTAAAAAACGTGAGATGGTAAAGGTACCAACGGACCTTGGTAAAAACGCCGAGAATTTTTTTTCAGTGTAGTACTGATTTTTTAAGGGCGGTCCGGAAGTACCGAACAAGGGAGGAAATTCCGCACTTCAGCATCTGCTGATTCTACTCGGCTCCAATCCCTGAAAATTTGAAAAGCCTGGAGCATGGCCTAAAATCCTTCGATGTCTACGGACAATGAACATAGTCTAAAGTTGGCTGAAGGTGCCAGACACGAAGCCATAAAACCAGCAGGAAAAAAGAAGAAAAAAAGAAAGAAAAAAACAACAACTCAGTTTTAAACACATTTTATGGCCCACATTTGGGGAGGGGGGATCAATTTGAACCTTTAGGTATCATAAAAAACTTGGTAACAGGTGCAGAAGGTGATAAACGGCAATGGATTGCAGCCACTGCATCTTCTTTTGATCAGCTCGCACTTAGAATCACCGCTTTTCTTTTTTTGTATATCCTAAGGGTCTTTATGAGACTCAGAGGCCATTCTTTTCCACTCTACCGTACGCAGGTACCCAAAATCGCAAATCTCTAAGAGCGCTAGCCTCACAAACGCTAGTCTCTACATGCCTTCGGGTACCTGCCGGGAGACTTGAACGCGCGGGTAGGATGATCAACTTGAACTTCTCATATGAAAAAAGATGGTAACAGGTGCAGCAGATGATAAATCGACGTCAAAAGTTAGCAACAACCCCCTCCCACCCGCTTTCACCCAGAGTCGCCGCCATCTTTTATTCTAATTAAACGTGTCTTCGTGATCTCGAGATCCAGTGGTCATACACTCTTGTTAAAGCCACCAACCTCTGTCTGGTCAAACTTTGATAAATTTTAACCGGATTTTTTTTTTTTTTTTGAATTTTTTTGACCTTCAAGTCCCAAACTGTCTCACTGAAGTCTTTCGTCGTGTAGAAAGAAGAGAAGAATCCAAGAATCGATACATTTCCATAAGTTTAAATGGAGAAAAGACAATGTTGCCAATTTGCTGGATCCGCCAATGTCAAGATGTACAATAAGTGACCGAATTTTGGAACAACCTCACGTCCAATCCCATTCAGGATTCCGATTCGTCCTTTACGATAAATCGATTAATCTACCATATAAACCAATGTAAAAAGGTCGATAATTAAGGAGTCCGCAACGAACACTTTACTAATCGATTCTTTACCACAATTTTAAATGGGAAAATATCGATGTTCGATTCTTCAGGCTGCGCCACTGGAAGAAATCGCCCAGTAGAAAGCTGCACCAGAGCAGACAGACCATGTCATCACTGGAAATGAGCTTGCGGAGGATATCAAGGATACCCATAATTGGAAATGTCCAGGCGGCAATAATATAAAAAAAAACTTCTGGTATATATCGAGAGCTTTCTTGCGCATTGCATTCGCACCTCGCTCAGGTAAACGAAATCACTCCGTATCCCGAGTTTCCACCGGCATATTCAACGGCAGGAAGTAGTAGTGGCGAGGCGTGAATGATCGATTATCGATATTTCCCCATTTGAAGCTATGGTAAGTAATCGATTATTAAGGTGTTCGTCGCGAACACTCTGTCTATCGATCTATTTCCATAGGTTTAAATGACAGATCAATCGATATATCGCAAGCACGCCACGCTCCTGCCGGGAAGTATACTATCGTCCAATCGGAAGACGAAGACGCGAAAAACCCCGCAAAGTATCTTTCTATCACCTGCCTACACGCAGTACCCACTCAGGGTGTCTACTGGTCCAGTGGCGATCCGGAAGTACTGAGAAATTACGAGATTCCGCGAGATGGTCCGGAATTTTTCGCTTCGTACCATGCGCATTTTTCAGGACTAAAAGGTACGCGTTCCCTTGCGCGTTGACTCTTAGTTCGGAATTTGGCCCCTTGATCGCGATAGTGCAGTCTTTATCCTCAGACTACCAAAAAGCTGTGAATTTCCGGGCTACGTCATTTTATTGTTTCCTGTAAGAAAGAACTTTACTCCTTTCTAAAGTTGTAAAATTGACTTAAACAACTTAATTTTTCGGCGGAAAAATCTGAATAATTTTCGTTGAATATCTAACTGATTTTTGCATGAGATCAGGAGGAAAATTAGTGAAGTAGTCAGTGAGAAATTCTTTGAATTCTCCCAGAAAATGCAATTTACAATCAATACATGCAATCAATAAAAACCGTCAAGTGAACGAGTCGGAGGGAGAGGGGTGCATAAGACGTGTTTATTCGTGTTAGACACATTTTTTGCGGAAGCCCTGTCAACACTACTAGCAAGAGTTCACGGAACTTGGCGCAAAAAATAAGTTCCGTAAACCTATATCTCTGTGTGGACAAGGCCCTCCATTTATAAGAACTGATCGAAAAAATTATGAGAGAACAAACATAAATGCGGTTTAATAATTTTAACTCCCACCTCCACCGCCGCGCCGCGCTGATCGCACTGTTTGGCGCAATGCGTGAAGTATTCCTACAGTCTTGTAGGCGCTATGCGTTTCACGCCGACCGCTGCTGAACGCCTTGTGTTTGATGCAATGCGTGGAGTGTTCATAAAGTCTTGTGGGCGCTATGCGTTACATGTCGACCGCCTTACCGCTGCCGCGTTGTGTTTGATGCTACGCGTGAAGTATTCATGCAGTCTTGTAGGCGCTAATATGTGTTACGACAGTACCTACTAATTTTTTGCCAGCTAGTATTTGAATTCATCTTGGCTTCACCGTCGTTCATAAGAAAATTGTGACTTTTCGTTGAAAAATCGATCAGCATTTGACGCATTTTTATGTCTCCGTCTTCCAGTTTGATGATGATATACTTCCTAGGTACTAGTGGCGTGGCGCACTATACGATGTATCGATTGATTCGCCTTTTAAACCTGTGGACAAAGATCGATAGATTGAGTGTTTGCAACGAGCACCTTAATAATCGATTCTTCACCATAGCTTCAAATAGGGGAATGTTGATAATCGATCGCTCACACCTCGCCACTCCACCAAACCTTTTTATCTCCAAAATGTGACTTGGATGCGTTTCTGTCAAACTTGGAACAGGAAGGGTGTTGATAAAGGCCGTTTTTGAGTCCACCCTGAATTGTCTCAACTCCACGATGTTTTGCTTTATGTCTATTTTTTACGGAATGCATCGTGTACTGGAAAAAAAACGCATTGGATCTACAGTCCAGACTCTTGAAAAAATTGGCAAGAAAAAGGACTCTTGATTCAATCAGATTTAAGCTACATTAAAAGGAAATCCGCACAAATTAAAAGGCTTGGTTCTTGATTTAAGCTAAAATCCGATTGAATCAAGAGTATTTTTTCTTGTCGATGTTTTTAAGAGTCCGGACTCTAGATCCAATGTGTTTTTTTTTCCAGTGTGATTTTCTCATTGCTAGCCTCTTTGGGTCTAATACTGGCCTTGACATGAGTCTAAGGGCTGATTTTGGCGAATCATGCGGTTCTTTCGGCACTCTACCCGTAAAAACGGCGTTTTTCGCCAAAATCGGCCTTTACCCCCACGTTTAGGCCAGAATCAATCCCGAAGGAGTCCGGAAATCACGATTTTATGATGCATCAATCAAAATATAGACGCTCTATGTGCTGAATATCATCGAGTTTAAGAAAGTCAGGGTGGGCTGAAAAACGGCCCGTATCAATATCCCCTTATCGGTTTTAAACCCTGGTTTTTTCCAGTTCTCTCTTTCTTTTCGATCATTTTTTCTAATCCCGAGTGAGACACCTCTCGATACACCGCATTCAATTACGTCGGTGAATGCACCACGCCACGAAAGCGAGGAACAGAGGATATAAGCTCGGTGGCTTCCATCGCATCAGCCCGGGAGGCCGTCTGTGTGACGTGGACGGCTAGCGG